>JAJHUR010113447.1:0-10589 GCA_027495735.1 Lutjanus campechanus | reverse complement strand
TGAGAAACATTAGCATTCATTTTTGTGTTTTGCGTTTCCATCTGAATCTTAGTACATTATTCAGTGTCCTCTTAGTGCTGCCGTGCTAACTTCAACTTTCTTCACCAGCTATCTGCTAACTCTGTTACTGTCTACTGAGGCCTATCTTTGATTTTCGACTAAATGTAGTAAATCTGTTGTGCATGTTGGCTGACTAAAAAGGCTCTGCGACACTAAATGGAACAAAATTCAAGTGTTCATCCTGCTACTTCATAACAATATGCAGTGCAGTAGAAAAGGTCTATGGTAAGACTGCACAAAATATGCAGCCATAAAATTGACGATTTAAATAACGCCTTTTCACATTACACAGTTATTTAAATTTTACGTAATAAATATTGAGTAACAGAGCCACTCCCTTTAACTCTAAACAAGAAGTGTTATTTTACTAACCTAACTCCAGACCTTTTCCACAGCTGAGTTTTTGTCTTGGCACAGCAGGAAAAGCACAGGTGTAAATAATGTTAATGATCGGCCTCAGTTCTATTGTGTGTCCCAGTAAACCAGGCCAGTGAAGTAACATGCACAATACCAGGACCTTGAACCTGACCCACCTGAATGGAACAGTCTGCACTGCATATCCCTCATTCTAAAATGTCCCTGTGTCCTTTTTAAGCTGTTATATTTGTTTGCTGCAGAATGTTTTCAAATTAATGTTATGAACTACGCCTGTGCTTCTCCTGTTATGGCAAGTAAAAATCTCTGTTGTGAAAATGACAGTTACAGAGAACCCGTGTAGCTGAGCCACCATCTGGAAAACCACAAAACAATACTGTGTAATATCAGATTATTATTTCCAAGTATACTGAAGAATGTATGGGCAAACCCATATCAATCATACCCTTTCGGAAGCCAACAAAAGTTCAAGCCCCCCACCACAAAATTTTCAATCAATTGTTAACAATAATTGGGGATGGAACTGATAAAAATATTCATTCATATTCATTCAGCTTTGTTTCACTCTTTTTTTCTCCCCTGGTCTTTCGCGCCCACCCTTGCAGTGGCTCTGCGCCCCCCCAGGGGGACCCGCCCCCCAGTTTGGGAACCACTGCCCTAATCAATCTTAAAGCTGAGACGAAATGAAAAACGGCTTTGTAACCCTTCTAGATCACATCACCGGTCATATTGTGCATCTATATATGCCAAAAAACAAACAATTTTTTCATATTCTTATATCAAAATCTAATCATATATTCTTTCTGTAAAACACAGCAAAACACTAAGACACTTTCTGTAAAAATATGTACTTATGTAGGTTTGAACCAACCAGTTTCATCCAGTAAACCATGACATCCACCCATAAGTCAATCTTCAACTTTTAGCAGCACAGAACTAAGATAGATTATTTAGCTAGCTAGCAACAGCATGGTATGTCAAGTTATGACACGCCCACTTTTAAATGTGTAAATCAAATTCCTCCCAATGTTATGTCCAGGCTGTCCATCATGTTTACTTAGAAAAACGTTACAATAAGGAAACTATATACCATCGAAATGTTATTTCACCTGGACTCTGACAACCTTGTACATTCCACAGGTTTGTGTAATGTGCAGCAAGCGGCTGTTATCATCAAATAAACCCTCTGTGCACTATCGCTCAGTACCAAACAGCAGCAGGTGAACACAATTTAGCATTTAGCAACTAAAGAGCTATTTCAACAGGAGTTGGTGGAGACCAAAACTAAAGATTGAATTATGAAATTGAAAATTGTCAGTTGGCCAGACAACACAACATGTTAGTAAATAATATATTTCTTTATCAGGTGCTAGCATATCAATGTTTTGTTTAAGGCTTGTTGAACTGCTCCTGAGCGGACAAAAAAATATATCTATGAACGCAGGTTTAAATGAAAGATGTGATGATAAATTCAGCAACAATAAAACCCCAGATGGATTACTGAATGGACATTCCAGGCACAGGCCCAGGAGCCCCATGAGCAACCACAAACAGAAGCAAAATGACCAGAGGGAGACACAAAGAGACTCAGAGAGACCACAAACAGACGCAAGATGATCCAAAAATCATGCAAAATGACCACAGAGAGACACAAAATGGCCAAACAACCCTGTAAAGTGACTACAAAGAGACATAAATCACCACAAAAAACAAAGAAATACGAAATGATCACTAATAAGCTGAAAGAAATACAGACCAAGAGTTGTGCATCACTTTTGTGTCGGGATGTCTCCCTACCATGAGGGGCTGGGGGTTATTTTTCTGTCTTCAGGGGCCCATTGTGTCACAGTCTGTCCATGAATAACAGTGTTAAACAAGCTATGAAGATGTTTGGTTGCTTTTACACAAATCTAAGCTTTACTAGAGGAATATGAGCGATGCAAAGTGAGCTGGTCCCTTTTGGTCTATTTCTAAACTACACTTGTAGAAGGTACGAACATCTGTCAGTTCAGAATATATATCCAGTTTACTTTTATACCTAAAAACACCCCTAACCCTCAAACTACAATGTCCAGTGTTACAAATAAAGCCATGAAATTTAATCAAATGGATTGTGCACTTGCTGTTTAAAATTTCAAGGTAATTTATTGACACTAAATTATTAAAATACTGTTTTAGTATTTAGAGTTGCTGTGGGTTTTTTTGACTGTTGTTTAACTACAGATTTTGCAGAGAATTTCCAGGCATGTCTACATCCTGTAAGTCAAAGCCGTGCTTCTTTTCGCTCAACTCTGCGTGGGTAATATCTCATTTCGGCATGACACTTGAAAATACAATCCACCCTGGGAGGGGGGATGAGAGGTGTAAAGTGGCTGGTGGAGGATGGGTTTAGCTCAGCACAGCCCGGCTGAGCCGCTGCTGTGAATGTTTGTAGCGCTGGCTTCCTGCCTCTGTAATTAGTGCTGTCACATCAGTGTCCTTCACACCCAGTGGGCAGCTGGAGCGAGAGCTGTGGGCTGCCCCCTTCATCGGCCTGATCGATGGGCTCGCCCGGCCTCCAAAACCCCCTGCACCGCTTGATAGAGACATGCACAAAGCCTGACACACACTGACACATAAACATGCACACGTGCACAGGAGGAAGTGTGTGCATGTGCTCTGTCAGTGAGCAGGCAAATGAACACTGACAGGGCACATACCAGCAGGCAAAAATGTTCAAAAAGTACACAAAGGAATGATAATTCTGTCCCGTGACTTAGTGAAAACATATTTGTCAATGTGGGGAGATAATTTAGCTTCTTTGACATTTTGTATGGGTAAAATAACCAGCCTCATTTGTCAAGAAACTGATATTATTTCACCACAATGACAAATATTTGACTATTGACACAAAGCCAATTTGATTCAATTCCGAACATCAATAATTTCCAGATTCATGTGAACACATCATGCTCATTCATGCACTAAACAAGACCTGAAACTAGTGATGCTACATTTGCAAATGATCTGATTCTTTTCATCAGCTTTTTGGTACAATGTTGTTGTTGGCCTGCCCTAAATTCACTCCCCTTTATGAGAGCAGTGAGAACCAGTTTGACACGAGAGGTAGATGTGTTTTACTTTTTAATACCAAAGATTTTCTTATGTAAAATCTTTCTCAGATTATTGTCTCTTTATCTGATTTGCACTTGTTTTTTTTCCTTATTATTACATGCTTTACGAATTGTATTCAAGGTGAGGCAACTTTATTTACATATAGGTACATTTAATACGGATGGTAAATTCAAATTAGTAAAATAATAAACTGACAAAACAAAGGGATATGATGGCACCAGAGGTGGAATGCACTAGTGCTTTTTTTGGTGTGAGTTACAGAGTTTTGCAGATATCATCCACAGAGATGTCTACCTTCACTCCAAAATAATGGGATTAAATTGCACTCGGCTTTTGGTGCTCAAAAAAAATTCAAAACCAGTGCCTCTCTCCCAAAATCATCACCAGTTACTCAAGATAATCAACAGACCTCGTTGTGAGCAGTTTCATGTAGGAACCACTTGCTTTCTGCATTACGATCGATCAATTGACTACTTTAGAATCTACTGGAACAATTTTCTTTTCAGCTGGAGAAAAAATAGTTCCGACATGAAATTGTTCATAACAATGTCTGCCGATTATCTTGAGTAACTGGGTCATGATTTTTCGAAGGATACCCCGGCTTTGAATTTTTCAAAAGTATTTTTTCGGTGCTTTGAGCACCACAAGCTGAGTGCCATTTAGGCACATTATATTGGAGAGAAGGCAGACATCACTACGGCCGATATCTCCAAAACTCTGCAACGCACATAAAAAAAAATCTAGCTCAAAAAGCACTTCAGACCAGTGGAAAAATATGATTTTTTTTTTATTTGGGGGTGAACTGTCCCTTTAAGTAGAGCACCCCTCTACATGATGTGTGCATGGATGCACATGCACGCTTCACTTGTGGCTCGTTTCAGGTCACATAACCACTGTTCCTACAGCGGCAAGTTTACATTAATCAACTATAACTGATTACATGATCAAATGTTTCACCATATTGTGAACATTAGGCAGCAGCCAGTCCACATGAGTACTCTCTCTCTCTCTCTCTCTCTCTCTCTCTCTCTCTCTCTCTCTCTCTCTCTTCTTTCTCTCTCTTTGCTGCGACTGTGAGCTTGCATCACACTTTTCTATATAGAAAACAACTGGAAAAAGACGCCTCTCACTACAAAAACTGCACTCTGTCAAATCTGTCCCACGCGCTTTAGTGATGATTCTATCTTCAAGTGCTTAAAAAAATAGCTTGTGTGAACTGTGAATATTCTGTCTCCTTACTTGGAGAGAAAAGTGGCAGAGCGTGGTTCTGGTGCACTGTGGCAGCACTACACCTATGGGTGTCTTGTGTAATGTTTATAATGCAGATCATTGACATTAGGTCTGGCAATATGAATAATTAAGTGCTGATAAACCTGGTCCATATATACTATCATTGTCCTGGTGATTATTTTACAGATAAAACCTAACCTAAAAAAAAGAAAGAAAAACTTAACTAAGCATTAACATATACAAACTCCTCATACAAGATGACACAAATACAGCTATAATATGTACTGTATACACACACACACACACACACACACACACACACACACACACACACATCAGTCCCTCTGAGGTTTGAGGCCATCTACAGCCTGTTAAAACTTTAAGTGCTATTTTTTGATATATGTGCAGCTATTAAATTGTGTGTGTGCATTTGTGTGTGTGTGTGTGTGTGTGTGTGTGTGTGTGTGTGTGTGTGTGTGTGTGTAGCTGCAGTGCGAGAGAGATTAGAGTTATTAGGATAAGTGGTGCTCATTAGCGCTTCAGTACGTATAAAGAAATTACTGTACGTCTCATCAGCTTCGGAAAGTTTTTGAAAGCGTGTTTAATAAACTTTATTTTCCCCTGAGAGAGGATGATGTCATATGTAACTGTTCACTGCAGGAATGAAGCCAGGAAATCTTTTACAAATTTTAACCCCATATTACATATTGCGGACATTTACAATCAGTAAATGACATCTGGACTGACTGTACATTGACAGACAGCATGTACATCAGTGGAATATCAGTCTGCTATAGATATTTGACAGCCAACAGTCCTGGAATGTTCCAAGACATCTATTGGTGTCAGCGGTGGAAGAAATACTCAAGTCAAGTCAATCTGATAACAAAGTTCTTTCAAGCCGCTTTTCAAATAGAGTAAGTATAGACTGCACTCTTTATAAACCCAGTAGTTCCCATCAAGAGTCAGCACTGAGGTGACTGTGGTGAGGAAAAACTTCCTTTTGACATGCAGAGACCTCGAGCTGATCCAGACTCTTTTTTTAATGTTGATCCTTTACTAGAGAAATAGTGAAAGTATCCCCTACACATTCACATATTCAAACCCTTACTAAAATGAAAGTATGTAAGTATTACCAGCAAAATCCACCCAAAGTATAAAAGGTAAAAGTAGTCACTGTGCAGTTAAATAGTCCCTGTCAATGTTGTACTATTATATCTGATGTTTCTGGATGAATATTCCTGTTGCATTAATGTGTGTGTTGCATTTTACTGCTGCAGATGTTAAAGGTTGAACTCATTTAAAGTACTTTTCTATGCTGTTAGTTTAATCTACAGCAACGCATCATATTTTATAAAATCATCACATGTTTGCAGCATCAACCTACTGTAAGAACCATGTGTTTCTAAAAAGTTTTTATGACGTCAGAAAAACAATGTTTCAGCATTTTCCAGGTAATCCAAGAGGGTTTCTACAGAATTTATTTAGGCCATCAAGTGGGAGAATTTTATAAACCAGTGGTTCTAAACTGGGGGAACCCCTCAGGGGTCTGTGGCGCTCTGCCTGGGGATCTGTGCAATCTTTTCAGATTAATTCATGTAAATGATCTTAAAAATTAGGCTTTGTGGTTCAACAAATAATATTTTAATTTTAAAAATCTGAAATAGTTCAATCTGTAAATATGTTTTTGCTTTTTAATAATCTAAAATATTAAATCTCATACACTGTCCTCTGCACTTGCATTATAGATTTAAGTTAAAAAAAAAAATTTTTAAATTTCTCTTTGATTGATTTTAGATTCTTCAAAATGGCCACTTTTTTGCTTTGATGGCAGCTTTGCACACAGTTGGTATAATCTGAACCGTTTCTTAAAAAATACGAAAAATACTGGATAAATGGTGAGTCCAAACTTTTGACTGGTGCTGTATGTTATGTTGAAAAGACTGCTCAAAAATATTTCTCTTGTGTTGCATGTTGTGTTTCACACAACTAAGCAGAAGTGTTAAAAAAAAAATAGGCTATGTCAAATATTCCAAGGGACATGCATAGGGCCCCTGGAATATTTTTTTGTAAGGGTCCTTGGCTGAGGACCTTTGTTCCAAATCTATAAAGGAACACTTCACCAAATTTGAAGACTGAACAATATTAAGTACAATATTTGCTTATGAAGTGCAGAGAAGAAGAAGTATAAAGTTGTATTAAGTGGAAATAAAAAAGTAAAGTACAAGTGCCACAAATTTGTAGTTAACTAAAGAACTTGAGTAAAGTAATCAGTTACATTCCAGCAGTGATTAGCATTTTCCCATCACTGACTGTGTTTTTAATCTACATGTGCTCGGCCTGGAACTAAGGAAGGAGAAAGTGAGGAACTAAATGCCACTTCTGAGTCAACAGACTGAGAAAATGAAACGTCTGGTTCAGAGCAGAGAACTCAGACAGACAGGGAGGAATCAATGGTGCAGAAAGAGGAAAAAAAAAAAAAACAGAATAAGACAGCCTACCTGGATTAGTTGTCAGCTGGAATGAGTGAAAGCAGAAAAGGCCTTTGCTGCTCGTACGGTCGCATCAATGAAAACATGCCAGTGGACGTCCAACAAACTATTGAATGGTACAAACTCAGCAAAGAGGAAAGCTCCTTTCTATTTGTCTCTGTCTGTCTGTCTGAGCGGCTCTCGTTCTGTCGCACTCTCTCTCATGACTGGTTCAATAATGGGCAAACTAGGACTCGGCAGAGAGCTCCAGGCAGGAAGTTGTTTCAGAATACGCTTGACACCAACCGCAGATAGAAAATCTCAATATACCGCACCAGCAGGTCAATATATGGCATGGTGGAAAAAGTGATGAAGGAGAGGAAGTTATAGGATGCTGCTTGTGAAAACACACTGTGGGTTAAAATAGATTTTGGAGTTAGAAAGGGGAGTGGTTATAAACCTCGTCTGATCAGCAAAGATCACCATTTTTGATGTCCTGTCCAGTTTTTACATCTGTTATTTTTGTTTTTTTTTTTTACCCTAGGTTTACTGTAGGTAGTCATAAATCTTGAATAAAAAATGTGTTTTGGTTCAGTGCCTATTAACATTTAGAGTATATAAGGGCTTAGAACATTATGATTGAAGTATTCTCACACTGAAATATGTCTCATTGATACCACTTATCATATACGTAGATTTGGTGCAAAATTGAACAATTGTTGAACACTTGAGATCTGATTTAAAAGTACAGCAAAATACAGCTTGAAGACATGAAGATGTTGAGCAACACCACAGAAAAAAATGTGTAGTGATTTCATATCAAAACTTTTGACATTTGGAGATTTCTACTATTTCTTTTTTTTTTTCTTTTTTTTTGGCCATTGGATGGTGAGAACTTTTGTTCTGGGGATTGCTCAGAGACCCCAATGTTGTCATTATGGCCGGGTAAGCAAATTGAGATCTCCATCTCTCTAGTTTGTGGTGGGATGTTTCATGAGGCTGTGACTATCCTAGCACAATAAGTCATTTTATACATTGAGGTCAAGTGTCAAAAAGTGGTCTCATATAGTTAAATGGCTACTATGGGGACTAAACATAGTGCATGAATACAACTGGGCTCATTGAATCTCAAGAGTCTCAGCGTTCCAGTCAGACCCAGCTTATGGTATTCAAATGCTGTTTAGAAACCCCAGTATTCAGAAATACTCAAATATCATATTAAAAATAATACATTTAAGCTGTGTGCAAAAAACTGCATGGTTTTTGACCAGAATAGGCATAAAGCAGGCATGTCTATGAAAGAAAGACTCTTTGGTACCCATGGAACCCATTTTCATTCAGATATCTTGAGGTAAAAAGTCTGGGGATTATTTTGAAAATAGCCATGTCTGCACAATTTAGCCTAAATTTGGAGCATTAATTAACCCCCTTCCCGACAAGCTAGCATGGCATGATTTCTTAGGCCATCTAGCTTCAAATCTGAGCCTGCAGCAGCCTCTGAATAACAGTGCTGTTGGCAGAGAACAAGGGCATCCCCACAGAGTTTATTATGTAGTAGGTAGAGCTGTGAGAAGCTGTTTTGGTGACTGCATTAGGCTACTCAGAAAGACCATCATTGGGCACTTGAGTGCAACTATATGTTCTAAGTCTAAGACAATGGTTCCCAACCTTTTTTCCTTGGAGCCCTCCCCACTTATATATACTGCAAGAAAAGCTGAGCCCCCGCAGATCGCACACACACCAAAAGAATAGGTGATTCATTCCAAGGCTAATTTTGACAGCCTCAGAGCAGACAAAGCATGTGTGACTTTCCCAAAGGGGGAGTCGGACCCGAGGTTGGAAACTTATGCTCTGGGATACTTTTTTTCCCTTTATTGTGAAAAACAAGACGTCCACAGCCACACATCTGAGACACTGTAGGCCCACTTTTGCATCCTTTAACCTAAATATTAATGTCAACATGGAAAAATGCTCACAACGGCTATGCTAAAACCCTGATGATGAGCAGGCGTAATGTTTACACCTTAGTTTAACATGCTAACATTTACTAATTAGCACTAAACGCAAAGTACAGCTCATGGAAATGTCTTTTTGCAGGTATCCACCAAATTATTGAAGAAATTTTGACCCGATGATGGCACTAGAGGAAACATTAAGAGCACATTTAAGTTATTACAGCTCATCTTGTGGGGGTGTGACTACGTGATGCAAAAGTCAGCATCATGATGGCACCAGAGAAATAACCAGGGGATCATGAAAGTCATTGGGATTCATCCTTTGGGAGCCTTTTCAAATTTTGTGCCAAACCATTTATCATATGTTAATATTTCACTAAATAAGTAGAAATATTTACATTTGCTTGTGGTACTGTAAGGAAAGTCCATGAATACCCAAAGTACGCGTCATCCTCTGGGGACCATAAATGTTTGTACCAAAGTTCTTGACAATCCATCCAGTAGTTCCTGTGATATTTCAGGAAATATCCAAAATATTAAGCTTGCCGTTGCTCTAAAAGTCAGGAGATCACATGAGTTCATCATTTGAATTCATCACCTTTGTATACAGACCATGAATGTACACAATGTCAAGGCAATCAATTCAATATTTATTGAGATGTATAAGTGTGAATCAAGGTGGTGGACTTGCAAACAGAGCTTTGAAACATAACAGCCCGATGGATATGTAACTGATTCATATTTGTCTATGGAGCACAGCCAAAAAGCTTTCAGCTGGTTGTGTTTGATGGAAGCTGTTAACTTTAACCTTGTTTTATTTCTAGACTTATGGCAGCATCCATACAGATCTCAGCCAAGTATGTCATATGTTCTTTTTTGTCAGCTGCCATCATTACTGTGTGTATGTGAGTGCTATACTGCACATGTTCTGGGATGCATTTATTGAGAGAACCAGGGATTTCCAGAGGATTGAACATGACAGTGGATCAATAACCGTACTGCAGTCTTCTACTGGGAGCCACAAAGTCTGACGATTACGGCTCATAATGATCATGGAATATGACCGTTTTAGAAAAGTCCTTCACTGCATTTCACCCTTCATCCCTCAGTGATCTCAAGGTAAGGACTTCTTGCCTAAAGAGGGGGCCACTTCTCCACAAGGAGAACAACATTGCCCAGAATATCACAAATGATCTGAAGATTTACTGTCATTTCTTCAAGATTTCAGCAAAGGAAAGCAGAACTATCCACGGTATGCTACCAGTGGCAAAGAGGGAAAAATATGCACATACTTTTTGTGATTTGTGTGAAGTGAGCGTTTAAGCTGTGAGCCCTCCGCCACTGTCAGATCATCGTCATTATTGATCTTCCTCGTCACTGAGCA
>JAJHUR010113446.1:0-21948 GCA_027495735.1 Lutjanus campechanus | reverse complement strand
TTCTACCACTTGTGTGTGCCAATAGTTGTTGTTACATGGGTTAGTGATGTGAAATTCAGTCACAAGACAAGTGTCATGTGCGCTCAACTGATAGCAAAGTGTCAAAGTGTTCTTAGTGGATATTGTAAAACACAAGTAGAGGAGGATTTAAGCTCAAACTACATTCTGTAATGTTTTTGTCCCTGAAGTCCAGATGAAATGTCATTTCAGGAGTTTCTAGCTTCCATGTTGTGACGTATTTCAAAGTGTAACAGGAGAAGCAGGCAGATGTTATGTTGGATTTTTAAAAAACATTTAAAAAACTTTTTTTCCTCAACTGTATTCCTTTGCAAGTATTACTGTGCCAGTCATGATGGAATATTGTGAGATTAATCTGCATGGTAACCGCAAAAATAACTACTTAACAACCTATACTATGCAGTAAATGACAAAAATGGTCCTAGAAATAATGTTGCCTATGTTTAAATTAAATTCCAAGGTTACAGGGTTATTCTGATTATCGTTCTGCAACGCAGGGTTGTACATAAGATGCAATATGCACTCCCCTCTATACTTAAGTGTATAAGTTTAATGTTAGTCATATACTTATATTATATGAGCAAATAAAACAAGATAATATATAACGGAAATGAAAAGGTCCGGGGTGTTTTCACCTGACTATGTTCGGGGCTGAAATGTACACCTATACGTTGTTATGTAATGTCTTATAACCTTTGGCTGTACAGCTGAAATAGCCATACTCAATCAATATACAACATGACAGACACCACAGGGGTCCAGCCGGCAGACCAGAGTGATGCACAGATCAGCTGCACCAGATCAGCATTGGTGCCAATTCTTACATCATGTAAGGGATCAAGTTCTGGCCACATGTTGCTGAAACACCTACTATTTCTTAGTCACTGACATAATGAAACTGTAACAATATTATGATATAAAGAACAACATCAAACTAAAAGATATTAAATCCAAAAAGTATGTTGATGAACAGGATGACTGATTCCACATTTGTACACACTAAAAAATAATCTTAATTCCATTTAGCAGTTAATTGTTGACAAATCTACCAGCTATTTTCATTAGTGTTTAGTCTATTAAATGTCAAAAAAAATTGTGAAAAATGCTCATCACAATTTCCCAGAGCGTATTGACATCTTAAGATTGCAACCAACAGTCAATTTAATAGCCTGGAACCAGCAAAGGTTTGACATTTAAATTCATATGATTAATTGATTATTGAAACAGTTTGCAACTAGTTTTCTTTCTATTGACTAATTGATTAATAGTTGCAGCTCTATCTCACAGTGGAAGTAGCAGTATCAGGAAAGAATAAGTGTGATCTATGCATCTTGTTAATGTTGGTACGGTGTGAGCATCAGGCCTTATGTTTCTTCTCTCTGTCTTCCTCTTCTCCAGGCGCCAACCAAGTTTCCCCGTCAAAGAAGCCTCGCAGCAGAGGTCTTCTCCGCAATCTCTTCTGCTGTCTATGTCACAAAGACTCAGAGCCGCTGCCTCTTAAAAACAATGCCCCCCTGCTGGTTGAAGAAAACGGAACCCTGTCGAAAGTAAGTTCATCCCTCGCTCGTGCTCTTTCTGGTGATATCCTTTTCCCCGTACCCTCCCTCTTTATCGCCTTTGACCAGCATGTTGTCAGCGTGATTGGCAGCCGCGTGATGCGTAAAACACATGTTTTCTTGGCTCAAAGCTTTTCGTGTTTACAAAAGCATCTCTGCTGGACTGGGAAGTAATGTACGGCAGTGTTGAAAAGTACTCCGTGTCCAGACATCAATCAGGATGATCGGGCGTCCCAAGAAGACACGGAAATGGTGGACAGACTGGAACATCACTGCATTGCAAAAATCCGAGAACAGCTACTGTAGATGTGTCACAAGCAAGGCACATTACACTATGAGGGACAGGCCATTTGGCTTACTGCTGAAAACTGTGATACGATTTAGTATCAGGAGTGATTAAGCATATGTTTTGGTCACTAAACCTTTACTGGATTTAGAAGCATTTAATTATAGAAGCTTATAATTGAGCTTATAATTAAATGGCTTTAATTAATAAATAGATCATTTCTGGGTAAAGCTTTTTTGAATACAAAAACTGTGACTGTTAGGATGTTTACATATGCTAAAACAATGTTTGGTAGTCCACCAATGACTGACCACTATTCATTTTTGGACAATTGACAACACAGCCTATGGTTTAACTGCATATATTCTTGGAAAACAACATGACTTTTGGCAGTTATGGTCTGAAGATCAAGTGGTCAAGACGTTCTCAGGTGTCAGTTTCAGATTAATGCCTTAGTTCAGCCTTTTATAGAGATTTGATATTCCAGAAGTTATTTGTCACGTCTTTCCAAGCCCCCAAAATAAATTGCTTGGTCTCTGGCAAAGGAGGGGTCGAGTCAAGTGCTAGGCTCAGTTTTGGTTTGTGACAACCTGTCATGTCAACGTGCATGCTGCTCCTGTTGCTGTTACTCTCTCAGGGCATGTGGTCTCAGTGACTCCCCCCACCAGCTGGGTGACTGTCTGCGCTGAATGGACCCTACGGTTACCTGCCAGACATTTGGACTTGGACTCTGCAGGATCTGGAACCAATGCACGGAGTAAAAAGCTTTCAACAAGTGAAAGTCAAGACAGAGAAATAAATTTCTGATGTATTTGGAAAACTCTGAGCAAAGTAAAGTCTCTGGAGAGGGGAAGCTGTCCACTGGAGTCATGCTGACTGAACAATGCCAGCTTCCCGAATTAACAGGAGCTGCAGATTTAACCAGCCCTTCAAAAGGAAGTGCAGAACTTGGCATGAAGGTCCTCATGGAATATACTGAGCAGACTGTTGTTAGCAGAGAAATTGACCCTTCAATCCTTTGTGTGGGACATTGCAACATGAATAGAGATGAGACTGAATCCTGCACATATTGCAATGGACACTCTGAGAGCTTTGAGCAAGACTCCACAAGTGATGGATTTTTTGAATCAGACCAGACCGTTGATAAGTGTGAGGCTTCTGGGTTAAGCCAACCATTCGGCGAATGTGCTCAACACCGTGAGTGTTTTAAACCTTGCAAGTCCTCTGAGCACTGCGCTAATCATAGCTTAACTTCCAAATGTAGTCCTTGCGGTGAACATTGTGCAGAACACCTCCAATTATTTCAGCAATGTGAACCCTCTGATCAACAGTTTGACTCTGAGCCAGACAAATTGGCAGAGAACTGTGACAGTTTTGAGCAGTGTGAAACGTCTGATTTCATACCTGAGTGCTCAGACAACCTCGAGTCAGTGCAACAATACGAGCCTCCAGATCAGCAGAGCGAGTGCTTTGACTCTGAGCCAGACACATCAACAGAGGACTCTGAGCAATGTGAAACAACTGCTTTCACATCTAACATCTCTGATTCAATGGACCTATTGGACTGTGGCCCTGAACTTGACGAACTTCATGATCAAACTGAATGCACCAACACCGATGATGAAGAGAGCTATCCAACTGAACAAGAAGATGAGCAAAATGAAACCGAGTGCTGCAGATTATCAGAGGATGTGAATTCCTTACATTTCGGTTCACCCGCTCGTGTTTCTTTTGACCACAGTGAAGATGTTGCTTTTCTAAGTGAATGCTGTGAGACTCACCAGCACACAGATCACTGTGAAGTGTGTGACACCGATTACTCCGAAACAACTCAACAATGTGCCGCTTCAGAGCAGTGCCACTCTGACAAGACCTCAGAGTTTTGCACCGAAGAAGACGGCTCCTCTGAATGCTCCTCTGTTGAAACCAAATCCTTTAAGACTTGTCCCGATGGCAGTATTCCCTCATATCCCTGCTCCGATTCATCTGGAGAATCCGAGAAAGAAGCTCAGGAAGATTCAAGTGATGAGCAGACGCAGTGGGAATCTTTTGAAGATGATGAAGAAACAGAGCAAAGCAATATTAATGAGGAAAGTAATGAGGGTAAAAAGAAAACACCCACTGTGGATGTTGTTATTGAGGATTATTTCGATCTGTTCGACAGAGCTGACTATTTTTCCGCGTTTGCACAAAAGCGACACTACATCTCCTGTTTCGATGGAGGCGACATCCATGACCGTCTGTATCTTGAAGAAGTTCATTCTAAGGCACAGAAAGTTGCCAAGAATACATACAAATATAAAGAAATCAATGAGAAAATTGAAGTACGGGAAACTGATACATGTTTAGATGCCCCTGAAGAAGTGTGTGAAGAGAGTAATGAGGAAGATTCAAGTCCGAGAGATGATACCTCATCTGAGTCAGAGAAACAACCCGAAGACTGGATTGTAGAGTCTGAATCAAGTTTGGCAGAGGATGAAGTTGAAGATAATGAATCAGAAGGCCATGACCTCTATGGAGAGGATTGTGAGGAAGGGGAGGAAGAGGAGGACTCTTTTGATGGAGAAGCTTGTGAGTTTGACGGCCATGTATCTGAAATCTGTGATGAAGAAGAAGAAGCTGAGGTCCGCCTGCCCTCTGGCATGTGTGCGCCATGTGCAGATGACATCTCTGTTGAAGGTGACGCTTATGAAGATGATGCTCAGAATTATGAAGCTCTCGGTGACAACACCTCAGACACTGGTCATGAGGAGCTTAAGCCTGAGGAACTGTTTATTGCCTGTTCAGAAATGGAGCCATACTGGTCACTTGTTGATCATGAGGAAAATGAAGAGATGCGCGAGCCAGGTGTTGAGGAATACTATGCATATCAGATTAAAAGCATCCAGTCATCTGTAAAACAAGCCCTGAATGGATTTATTATGGGAAGATTATACGATCAGATAGTCCATGGAAAATTTAATGGGGATGCTTCTGGCAACGAAAGAGAAGATGCTCTCCTATCACTGCGAGAGACTGAGTTACAGCCACATGTCCAGACGAGCCCAGAGGAGTCCAAAACAGTCAGATTCGAAATTACTGAAGTTGTTGACCTGAATGAAAATTTTACCTACTGCCCTGTTGTGGAAAAAACAAGCAACGAACAACCTCCTGAATCGGACGATGACAGTGGATTCAGTGAAATTTCAAGGGACATAAAACCTCCTTTAGATATTATTCACAGCGTTGCCTCAGAACTTGCAGAAAACGAGGACAGGGATGCACAAAGCAAGGATTCAGAAGAGGAGCAGAGCGACGATGAATCCTCTGAGCCTTGTGAATGCGAGTACTGCATTCCACCAATAGAGCAGGTATTATATGTCTTTGCACCTCAGCTGAGAAGTGTTGGAGTAGATTAAACTGAGTTTTCAGAACTGAGGGAGAAATCAGAAATAAATTATCCCAGAATCAGTCTATGTCGGTCTATTTTTTGCATCATTAAGACTGTACTACCAAGTGTGCCAGTGAATAAAGTTACAGGACATCTCAGCTTGGCAGATTGCGTGGTATCTGTGTCAAACTCCAGCTCTGCTGTTATCCTCACGTGGCAGTTCACTAACACATGCATCAGTGTTACAGGCAGCCTGTTCGCCCATGCCAACTTGTTTTTAGCATCAGAATCACATTAACAAACACCGATGTCTGGCCACTTGTTGAAGGACGAGGCACAGTCTGGTGGTACTTACATGTTCCATCAACATGGCAGCAGCTGTAGCGTCCGAGGCTTCTTGTAACCCCTCACCCGAAACACCACGACACAATTCAGACTCTTAAGTGACAAGAAACACACACACACAATGAGTCCTACACGACAAATTGAGATGGTAATTCTCATATTAAAAGTAACGACTTTCTCATATTGACTTTAAAGTTAAAAGAGCGTTGTAATTAGGGACAAACTGTGATAAATGAGGTTCTTAACTCTCCTTTCATCCTCAGGTTCCAGCCAAACCGCTGCTCCCACGGATGAAATCAAATGATGCAGGGAAGATCTGTGTTGTCATTGATTTGGATGAAACACTAGTGCATAGTTCATTTAAGGTAAGTTGGCCCGTGTGACCTACTGTCTCATGATAAATTCCTTACTGGCATCATTGACAGAGTATCAACCACTCACAGACATCTTTGTTTACTGTCCATCACTATATTTTAAACCCACTATGTAAAGAATATTTGTGTGGTTGTAGCACCATTCATTGTTCTGATGCTATTAGACAGCATGCTTACTGGTGAAAATACAACTCCAATTTGAAAAACATTGGGATGTATAAATATAAAACGCGAATAAAAATGGAATGCATTGATTTGCAAACGCTTTTTGACTTGTATTCAATTGAATATAGTACAGAGTATTTAATGTCCAAAATTATATATATTTTTGTAAAAAAAATTAAAAAAACACTCATTCTGGATTTGATGCCTGCAACATGTTTCAAAAAAGGGACCTGGTAACAAAAGACTGGGAAAGTTGTAGAATGCTCTGTTTTGAACAGTCAAAAGGTACACAGGTGAATTGAACAGGTGATAGTATTGTGATTTGGTGTTAAAGAGGCATCTTCAAGAGGCTGAGCCATTCACAGGCATGGATGGGGTGAAGGTTGGTACCACTTTGTGAAAAACTGCGTGGGGAAGTAGTCAAACAGTTTAAGAAAAATGTTTCTCAACATCAAACTGCAGGAATTTGTTCCTTATGACATAATGTCATGAAAAGATTCAGGGAATCCAGAGAAATCTCTGCATGTAAGGCTGAAAAACACCATTAAATACCTGTGACCTTTGACCCCTTAGATAGTGCTGCATTAAAAACTGCATGAAAGACCTATTGTATAGAGCAGTCATTCCCAACAACTGGGTCATGACCCACAGTTGGGTCACAGGAGATTTTATTTTGGTCCTTAAAAAATAAAAGACTATAGAAGAAATTCTACAAAATGTGACATTTGTATCTGCAGCACACCTTTTGTAAAGCATATAAAATGTGTGTATTGTTTTACTTATGAGAAGAAAAAACAAGAGCCTGTTCATGATGCAGGCTAAATTGACCTAACACTGTAAAAATGAAAAAGTTGAGAAAATTCAAAATTTACTTTTCTTCTTTAGATAAACCTAAATCTTTGAGTCTTAGAAACCCAACAATTGCATTACAAAAATTGAGTAAAGTTGTTGAGGTAAGCTCCCTTGAAGTTTTGACTTATCTCTCTTTTTCTTGATGAGAGGAAATAAAAGATTGAGACAGCCTGTTAACTCAGCCTAAATGCATTTATGTTTTAATGTGCATATGCATGCATGACGGTAATATATGGTAATGGGGAATAACAATGGTCAGGAACATTCAGTACTGCACAAATTAACTCTCCCAAGATTTATTGATAAGGCCTGTGGTGAACTGAGTCACGATGGTTTGTCATTCTTAAAAAGCGGGTCCCCAGGGGGAAAGAAAAGTTTTGGAAACACTGGTCTAGAGGATACATCATGAGCTTAGGCACACTTTGGAAAACTGTTGTCAGTAAACACTGTTTGTTGCTGCAACTACAATGCAAAGTGAAAGCCATAAATCAACAACATCCAGAAACGCTGCAGACCTCTCTGGCCCCAAACATCCACGTTTCAGATTGTTTTCAGAAAAATAGAACCATCCAGATTATTACAAGCGTTAATTTTAAAAGCCAGCATCTGCGATGGTATGGGGGTGTGTTAGTGCTCATGGCACAGCTGATTGTCGCATCTGTGAAGGCCCCTTTAACGCTAAAAGGTACATACAGGTTTTGGAGAAACATATAATGCTATCCGGAGGATGTCTTTTTCAGAGACGCCCCTGCTTATTTCAGTAAGAAGAATTTCACTTTCAAAATCCCAACAATTAGTGTCCTGAGTTCCCAAACGCTTACTGAGTGTTGTTGAAAGAAACGGTGGTGTATTAAATTGGTAAACATGCCTCTGTGCCACCTCTTTTGGAACATGTTGCAGCCATCAAATTCAGAAAGAGTGTCTATTTACAAAAATGTTAATCAGTTTGAACTAACTATTTGAATTAAATATCTTGTCTTTTTATTCAATTAAATGTAGAATCCAAAAGTTTTACAAATAACTGTATTGTGTTTTCATTTATGTTTTACGCAACGTCCCAACTCTTTTGGAATTGAGGTTGTATTTGTTGTATATAGTTGTGTTTCCATCAGCGTATTTTTACGTACATTTTGAAGTATTGTATTAGAAAAGAAACACGCCGTTTCATTTTTTTGTGTGTTTTTTGCAACATTTCAAAAGTTTGCTTGAAATTCGCAATTTGCTTCGCTTGACAGTTTGATGGAAACATGGCTTACAGTATGTGCTGCTTTCAGTCCATCCATCTTTGTGTCACGGCTCCATGTGGGTGGGGGTAGAGTCAGTGTTGTCTGCCACAATGAGGATTGAAGGTTTTCCCATGATTTAAAAATATCGCTTCTCAGATCTAAGAAAAAAAAGTGATTTCTTTGTCATTTAAGCAGATAATTATCATAAATTGTAAGAGTGTGAGCATTTTTAGAAAGCTGACCTCTGCTTATTACTAGCAGAGTGCTATTATTGGCATAAGGCTGGTTTGTGCCAGTTGGGCACTGTTTTCTCTCTATATAAAATTTGGCCAACGAAACGCCCCAGTAACATCCTGGAGTTTTGTCATCATGGTCAAGTTACCCACCAGTGGAGATTTCAGGAAGTTAAAGCTCCTGAGCAAGCATAATCCAGCAAGTCCCCTGTAAAACCACAACTGCATTCATTTTTACACTTTGGTGTTTGCACAGAATGAGCAAACTTGGAATGATGTGTTAAATGGTGAGCTTTAGACAAGCTGACAGAGAGTCAGGCTCTCTGTTTCCCTTTGTTGTCAGTGTTGTGCTAAGCTAACTGTCTGCCAACTGTAGCCTCACAGACATGAGAATGGTATCGATCTTCTCACCAGTTTTCCACCTTTCAATGTTGAGATGTTTACGGTAGAGAAACATGTCTGAAGTTACTGCAGTACAGTGGAGCTCAGTGAAGATTTAGTTTATGGTGCTAAGAGCTAATTAGTTTTAATTTTAAGTTGTTTACTTAAAGTTTAAATTTTGCTCTGAAATGTTAATGGATTTGACATGAGCAACACTCTGAGGGTGTTGCTGTCTTGCTAATGTAATTTAGCTGCACTGTACTGAGGTGATAGAGGGTGTCATCACAGCAACAAATTCAAGACTGAGAATCACAGCAAAACTCTCCAATTGGATATACGGTATAGCAGCGGGCCCCCCTGTGGGGGCATAGAGCCACTGCAGGTGGGTGTGGATGATGAGAGGAGAAATATAAAATGAAACAAAGTTAAATGAATATGATTTATGTAGGGGAAATAAATAAACAAGAGTTTGCTGATGCTGTCATGCTTTTAATTCAGTTTGGGAACCACTGCCTGAGTATAGCATGCCGAGTAGCTAATTTAAGTAAGGCTATGTAGAGATGAACTAGTGCAAATGTTTTATATCAAAAAGACTTGTTTATTTGGACCAAATAGCTTTTACCGCCTTTAATCATTTATTAAAATGTCATGTTTGTTACTATTTAAAAATAGCAAAGAGTCATTGAGTATCTGCTGTTAGGCTTCCATATTGACTGTCAAAGCAAACAATTTACTTGCCAAGCTAAAGTAGGCTAAAATAGCAATAGGATTTGCACTTCATCATTTTGCATATATTTAGGGGGCACACGATTTATTTATATCTATTTATATCTTAAAGCCTCGGGCCCATGTGCCACCTAAACATTAACCCTATATTTTACGGGTGCTCTGGTTTCACGACGCATAGGCCACCTGTGCCCTAAAATCCAAGTGAGATGTAAAGAAAGTAATTAAAATCTGCTTTTGAAGAATGAAAACCACTGCAAATGACAAATTAAACTGTTAGCTGCAACGTAACATTCGGTTTTAGTAAATATACGTCACAAAAGTGTCACTAATATTTATTTCAAAAATGGCTTGTGATTACAATGCTAACTCGAGTCATTTCTATATAAATACTGTACTGTCATGTAAGCAACTTCTCACCTTTTTAAATAGAAAATCTGCAGGGCATAAGTTGCAAACAGCTTAATCGCTCAGATTTAATAGACTGTAAGATTTCAGATAAAGCATTGTTCCCACAAATAAGTGGCTTACTTTTGATCGGTTTGATACCTTTTAAGGTAGCATTTAGTGAACAAAGTAATCAATGCCAAAGTCAAGGCTCCCATGTCACGACAAATTATGTAATGAATGCCATGTGGTGTTTAGTCCTTCTCAGGTCACAGACTGTCCTAAAGGATGTCACTGGATATCGCCAGCAGCTATGTGTAAACAGGGTCAGCCTCTGTGAACCTCATGTTTAACACAAGATGGATAATAAAACTCATTATTACTTTGACACACATGCTAAAAATAGTGTTCGGTAGCACAGTTTTGGAGTTAGTTGTATCATGTGATAGACAGAGGAAAGCCAGTGTGCTGGATGACTCTTAATCTTTTAGAATGCAAAGTACGCCTATTTAATTTCATGACATGCAAAACTCGATTAAATTAAACAAATGTACATAGAAAATTTAGCAGCTGAATATTACCATGAAGTCATCTCAACTTATTCAAACCCTGACTGGTTCTGTACCAGGTTAGTTAGACAAGTGCAGCATTTTTTAGAAGCTGGCCCACTTCTTACAGTTTGAGATGACCCATTTTAAAATATTACCAATACCACTGCTAAAAATAGGACAAACATGTCAACAGATGTTATGATGTGTACTCCTGTATGTTGTAACTATCACACAAAATAAACGCTAAACATACAGTACAGGGTCTTAAACAGTGTCTAGTTTGCAGATTTAGCCATAATGATAAAGATAGAGAATTCATATATTTTAATTCTGCTCTTCAGTGACATCATTCAGGACCAACATTCAAATATGGGTTAAAGAACATACTATAATGACAGAATTTGACATTTAGACTCATGAGTGATTTAAAAACAAATGTAAATCCAATAGTGATGAGCCTAATCATCCTGGAAAAAAAATAAACAAATTGAATGATTTAAAGCTGTAGTAATAGATCACAGGACAATAGACACTAATTTCACAGTTTGGGAGATATTTAGGTTCAAGTGTGTATTTATTGATTTCCACAGACAGAGTGTACAGGAATGAAATTGCATTTCTCACAGCCCAACGTGCTAACACAGACATATAGAAATGTATAAAAATATCAAATATAATAAGACATGTTGCACACAGGAAAAAGTACAATTACAAACAGAAACAGAACTCTCGTTGACATTTTTAAGTGCAGTGTGTACACCAGTATGTAAACATAGTGACCAGTGGAGCAGAATGGATGAATAGTGCAAAGGAGCAGAGAGAGATGGTGAGCAGAGTTTGTAACATTCAACACTATAAGTAGTACAATTATTGTGATAACTGTATAAGTGGTAATATAAACATTACTATACAGATGAATTATGAAGCTATAAGAATATAAGCAATGTAATAGTTATAACAGGATATTATAGTCATTGAGATAGGAATATAAAAAAAAAAATAACGCTGTACAGATTAATTACAAAATATGTAAAATATCAGTGTAGGCGTTAAAATATAAGCAGTATACCAGTCATTATGAATAAAATTAGAATTTGAGGCGCAAATATTGATGTATACTGAAATGTTGAAAACGATGAGAATGTCTATAAATACTGCAAAATATCTTTAAATATCTATAAATACTGCACATGCAACAAGAAAGCTTGAACTGATTTCAGTAACTAAAGGCCAACCAATACTGGATTTTTGGGGTCAGAGTAAAAAATTCAGTCACACTTTCTATGATGCCCATGTCTCCAGGGAATTAAACACAGTTACAATTCATTAGAACCCATTTATAGCACTGTATAATTATATAAGCACTTCTAAATATTCATAGTGATTTATAACAGTAATAAACACATTATAAAACATAACATTTAATGACTTGTATGGTCAGGCTTTTTTTTTTTTTTTTTGTGGCAAGGATGATAGTGTCTTATAATACACTAACCAAGAGCAGGATGCATTTATGAAAGTAACATTAAATGATTAACACTGATTGTTTCTAAATGTAGGTTATATTCTATGATTTAACAGTGCCTTTTTCAACCAGCGAGAAACACCAGAAGCAGTTGGTGTTAGGATTATTTCATTAGAGAACCTCATCACTTCACTTTAAGCAGCCAGTGATCAGAGTAACTCATAATCACATTATAATGCATCGCAGCAGTAATTGTAATGCATTATAACATCATGAAAATTATAATTATTAATGATCCCTGCAAACAATGTCAATGAGTGACCTGCAGTTATGAGGCATTAAGATGCTTGCACCATTATAACATGCTTTATGATGTGTTATGATTATTGTTACAAAGCATTACAAAGATTTAGGAGTGCTTATCATTTTAATTATACACTGCTATAATCAGATTATTACACATTATAAGTATGTTCTTTGGGCATTATAGACACGCCCATCAAAAAAAGTGTTACCAAAACTTCTGATACTGATGTATTGGCTGATATCATAGTTAATAAATATTTTGGTTAAAATAGTAAATATATCATTTTAAGTATAAAGGAGGGAAATTTTTAAAAGAAAACATTTGTCCTGAGATGAGTGGTGTGGGAATGAATTAAAAAGAAAAGAAGAACAACAAAAGAAAGACAAGAGACACTACTCACTACCAGCTCACTGTGAAAGGATGGAGGTGGAGAAGCAGGGCAGAACATAAACCAGCATGCAAGTTGCATTAAGTTTCAATGCATGCTCACACTTTAAACTTGTTCTGTCTTTCCTGCATTACCTCATACTACACCAATTCGGGCCATGGTGTAATGCCTTATATAGGACACGCTTGGGGCGATACGAACATTTGAGAAGCATATTTCAGGTGTGAGACCTGTCTAGATAAATCAGATATGTTTATGAGCCGTGTCACCCTCTGTAGTGGCTGTATTTCAATGATGGAAGCGACAAGAGTCATATTATTTACAGTGTTGTGTTATTTAGAAGACCCTGAGGCGCCGTCTTCGTGTCTATTTGACACATCTCCACGGCAGATTTGTTGCTATCACCCTCATCTCTATGACCAAGTGTCAGTTTAAAATGAAAAACGTTCTTGTCGTGTGATTAACGCTGCTACTTTTGTCTTCAACAGCCAGTGAACAATGCTGATTTTATCATTCCAGTGGAAATTGATGGAACAGTTCACCAGGTAGGATATGATTGATATGCTGTGTGTTGCTTCAATCACATCATCATAATGTCAAAGCAGAAAGCATCAAGCCATCATGGAAGTTTCCACCAGCTTGCTTCCTGCTTCACTTCCCCCAAAGATTTGTGTAAACAGCGGGATTGATACAGAGCACCATCACTGTACTGCACCACACACCAGTAGCCACAATCTGTGTTACACATCTGACCCGACCAGTACGATGAACTCTAAAATACAAAACTAAAGGAGTAAAATTCCAAAATGCTCCATGCTGGCTCCAGTTTGCACTGGGAGCACTGTGCTAACGCCCTGACAGTGCTGTGGCCCGCTCTGTTGATGGCTCCAAGCAGCAGGTGGCTATTTCCATGGCCTGACGAAATGAGGAAACCCTGGCAGGCTTCTCAGAAATCACTGGCCATCAATCTCGCTCCGTGGCGCATATTATGCCCCGCTCATTGGTGCCGGGGAATGGCCGTGACTATTCCCTGCAGGCGTTAAATGGTAACTGCAGACTGTTGTGCTGGGCCTCCCCGAAGACAGAGGAGCTTTGTTGTCCAAAGGGCCTGGGTCTGTTTCAAGTAATCCAGGATAGGCTTGTTAAAAGTGGGGAAGGCCTATTCGGGATGACTTGGTTCAGAAACAAGGCCGCCAGCATCTTAGTGGAAATAGATTTAAAGTCCTGTTGGGATGTTTACATGAAGTGTTCTTTAATTAAATATCACAGCTTTGTCTTTTCTTTTGCATTATTTTATGTCATTATAGCAAAAACTTATCAGTATGAAATACAATAATGTTAAAGCTGTAATGTGTAACATTTTGCTTATCTAAAGTGTCTAAAAACGTTGGACTTATGATATATATATTTTGAGTTGTGCACTTAAATGATCCCAAATATTTCCAACAATGGTCATAATCGTAGAAATCCATAATTAATTCAAGTTAACGGTCCATTTCCTACTAGCAGCTAGCTGCTAAAACTTTCGGGGAAACGAGATAGGTCAGATATGAGAGTGAGGAAGGAAGGAAGTAGTAAATACATAACCTCGTCCATGAACATGATTTCTGCCCGAGTCATATCAGATAGATTTTGGCTGTTTAACAATTTGACAACAATTCCCATGATCCCATGCTACATCCCATGCTAAATTAAATATTGCCAGGCTGCAGAGACGTCCTGCCTGGCCTACACATCATATTCGATAGCAGGCGTCTTCAACGTTTTTCAGGCCATGGACCCCTTAGCTGATAAAGATACGGAGCAAAGACCCCCTTGAATATTTTCGGGTCTCCTCTCTTTTGTTCTTACCTGTAGCTGCTAAGTAAGCAGCGTGGCTAATGTTAGCTGTGTTAGCCTCACCCTCTGCACGTTCCACTGAGTTGGAGGACAGTCTTGTCCTTGTGAAGTCAAGGCTCGCAAGAGTGTCTGTACACTTGGGATAATAGTATAGATAATTGGCCAATATATTTCAATAAAACGTAGCTAACTAGTTCAACATTAGTTATTGAGTAGGTTTTTCATAAATAGGCTAATTTATCTTTGCTGTGTTGGATTCATGTTAATGTGAACTTATCAAAATGATCAATAAATAATTTGGGGGGATCCCCTACAGCAGTGGTTCCCAAACTTTTTCCAGTATGCCCCCTTTCGGAAGCCAACAAAAGTTCAAGCCCCCCACCACAAATTTTTCAATCAATTGTTAATAATTGGGTATGGAACTGATAAAAAAAAAAGAAAAAAGAATTAAATCGTTAAATTTTAGCAAAATAAAGGTCAGCTAGATAAAAACAGCAAACTCATTTGTTAATTCCCCCTACATAGATCATATTCATTCAGCTTTGTTGCACTCTTTTTTTCTCCCCTGGTCTTTCGCGCCCCCCTTGCAGTGGCTCCGTGCCCCCCAGTTTGGGAACCACTGCCCTACAGTAACTATGAGAACCCCCTAGGGGACCCAGACCCCTGTTGAATATCCATGTCGTACAGACTTAAGAAAACGTCTCTGTTTCGTATAGAACCAAGCAAATATCACACTGTAATTATTAAAAATGTAATAATTATTTTAATGGTTTTCAATAAAAAAATGAAAATAATTATGTAGAAATCATCATTTCCTTTAATATTGCAAATCCTATCACAACTGCAATATTAATCAACATAATTGCATTTAGATTATTGTTCAGCTCCACTTCACAATGTCATCAAACTATGTCTTTTGTTATTGATCTAATGTGAGGGAGACCCCTAGTGGCAGAACTTGCATGTTGCGTGCTTAAATCTTTTATGGCTAACACCATAAAATGTACAAATATTATTCCTTTTTGTACAATTTAACAACTCAATAATGACAAATTTGTCATATTTAATGTCTGTTATATTAAAAATCTGAAATGTGCACTGATAGATATTCTGATTTGTTCTACCAGAAGTGCAGGTGGGGTATGTTGCGATATATTTTTGTCTTCAGAATTTCTTCACACACAGGTCATCTTCTTTATTTATATACATTCCCCCCCTTGATTAGTTTGTGCTCCTGATCTCATCACTAATAACTGAAGCTACTGTGGA
Source organism: Lutjanus campechanus (assembly GCA_027495735.1). Taxonomy (NCBI): domain Eukaryota; kingdom Metazoa; phylum Chordata; class Actinopteri; order Lutjaniformes; family Lutjanidae; genus Lutjanus; species Lutjanus campechanus. The sequence continues at coordinate 6,210 of JAJHUR010113446.1, read as the reverse complement.
TTTTATAGAACTCATACGGAACTTTTCATGGAACTCGTGTGCCTTTTGTGTCTCCACCCAGGTGTATGTGTTAAAGAGACCCCACGTAGATGAATTCCTCAAGAGGATGGGAGAATTGTTCGAGTGTGTTTTGTTCACCGCAAGTTTATCCAAGGTCAGACTGCTCTTATTTACTCCAATGATTAAAATCAGACCCATTATAGCATGCTGGCACTCTGCGCATGGACACAAACAGACCTGATGTTGAAAGTGACACCTGTTGTTTCAAAACATTATGCTCAGAATTACTGGAAGCCCAGCATGACCTGCCACATAAAGATATATTTATGATACCTGTCAGGCGGGTTGCACAGACATTTTAACCTCTAACATTTACTTCAAAGTGTGTTAACCTCAGTCTTAACTTTGTGAAGCATTTGGTTGGTTAAAAGTCAGTGACTCACTCACACTAGATTAGTTAGGCTTCAATTAACATGTTTGTCTACAGTGGCTGACAGTATTATGGGTATATTTTATGTACATTGTCTGAAATCAGATGCTGGTTTTTTGAAAATGTCCAGGCTTTAATGTCTCTGTGGTTGTCATTTACTATATGTTGCCCCCAAGTGGCCAAAAGAATATTAGTTAATGCAACTTTTACCTCTGATACAAACATTTGATGTGTTTTATGTTTATTTTCCTTGTGAGGAAATACTTCAACCTGCATTGTCACTTAATTTCTTCTATTTAGTTCAGTAGTTTATGTCTGTTTTGTTGCTTTTGTGTGTAAATGTGTGTGTGGCTCTTATCAAGGGATGTCCCCCTTCGGGGATTTGTTATGTTGGGAGGCTCTGTGGTTTCAGGGTTGCAATGGGTGCACAATGACTGATTTACATGAGTCATCCCTAATGGGATTATTCAGACACATTAAAGGTAGAGTCAGTAGGGTTTGTCCAAGTTAAATGCATCAGTGTTAGTGAAACATCCAGAGCACAGCAAAACAATAAGATAAATATGAGGAGATACAGGCAGAAGGAAGAGTCTCTGCCGATACAGACACCACCACACACTTCTAGTCGGTCATAAGTGACTGAAAGGGATTATGAAATATGAATCTATACACTATTTTTTGAAGGAAACACATCATCCAAACAAAGATACAAACATAAACATCATGTATTCATATAATCATCATGTTGCTCTAGGAGATATCCTACAATGGAAATATAACAACATACAAATACACAAACACACCCTCAAATCCAAAGACAAGAACATCTGCATCCAGTAATGCCAGAGACTGTATATTTGATCCAGTTTACAAAACAATAGTCTAAAGTCCCTTAAAAAAGAGTCTGAGGATTTTTTTTCTCCTTTCCCAATCAATCACATGTATGTATGTGTAGACTGCATAAGCTGATATCATTTGACAAAACTGTCTATAAAATATAAGAAGAAATATATAAGGTGAGACAACCCAAAGCTCTGAGCCTAATGTAACAATGTGAAGTTGAGCGTCTTTGATGACACAGAAGATCAGAGCCGGTCCTGACCTCTCTCAGGCTCTGAGTAAAATTCTGCCCTTCTTCCTGACCTGTGAGCCATGTAAACCATTTACCATTGCCACACAGTCACACGTGACTCCCCAGTGCTCCCACTACAAACCTTCCACCTTTAAACCAGTTTGCTCCATCTGTCAGTCTAAGAATAAGTAGATCTACACAGAACAGAATGAGCTCTAAACAAATAACATTTATTTAATACAATATTTTCTGTAGAATCTTAAGGTAAGAACATGAACACAAATAAGACATTTTAGAAAATATAACGTATTTTAAATTCATCATTTATTTTTAATATTGTATTGTTTTAAAATGATGTGAGTCCATGAGGAGTGTCACCGTGGCCATGTATTGTCTGGACTGTTGGTGTTTGTCAAACATTATGAATAGTTGTATTTTACTCTCACTTTTGTCAGGCACAAAGCTGCAGAACAGCCAAGAGGTTCACTGCCCAGCTCCGTTTGCAAGACAGTCAGAGTAGAGACAGATGCACAGCACTGTAGGAAAGCACATCAACTAAACAGTCCTGTTAACTAGCTGACATCAAACTTAGAGGAGAGAGCACAAGTTTACCTGATGACTGTTCCCACAATTCTTTTTTCTTCGTTTCCACTTTTCATGCTCAGAGGCACAGTTCCACTTCACACTGATATCGTCTTTGACACAATGGGTAAGCAGGGTACTTGTGTAATTTTTGGGTAGTGAGCGTATAGGGCCCCCTGGCCCCATAGAAGATCGTAGGCATAACCAGGCCCCGGCCCGATCTAACCCCTGGTTCTTATCTCCCATACGCAGTTTTCTTCTTTCTTTTTTACTCATCTTACTTATTTAGCATTTCCCACTGGTCATGTTGAGTGTAGCTGTGTAGTCATAAACTGTTTTCACATATGCACTCTGAACTATGTCAAGAGAATCAGTTTAAGACATCGTCTGAATTTGCCCTTTGACACATGTAGCACACAACAGGAGATCGTCCATGTTAGTGGTGTTCTCGCATGTTTTAAATACTCTGTATGATTTAGGTGATGAGTGGTGCGTGCAGAGCGCGCAGGATGAGGAGGAGGATTCATCTGTTATAATGACTGTTTTGCATTGATATCAATACAAAGCAAGTCTCATAATTAGCCTACTGTGATAGAAGCAGAGGAGGATGATAGACGCTGAGATCAGCTGACTCCAGTCTTCCTGCCCTGTATGAGTGCGCTGTCAATTGTAAAGACGCACACTTTCTTCGTCTGTCTGTAATCTGATGTTTCCACATCTCAGATGAAGAAGAAATTCAGTAAATTGTGAGCGCAGAAAATATCAGACTCATGTAGGCTGATACAGGTTGGCGGATAATCTGATGGTGATGCAATAATTGTAGTTATCCAGAAGCAGGCTGACCACACATGTTTTGGGTTTGTCCCAAACTTGGAAAATTCTGGTGCTATGTTTTTGATGTTCTAGGTATAGTTCTAGAGATAAAGGTACAACTATGCCCTCTTCTGGCAGTTTTTGGAGCCCCACAAGTCTGTCTCATATGGCACAAAAGAAAGGGACATCATTAACTTCACAACTCTTATGGCTCATCATAGAATACTGCTTGTGTGGAAATCTCCTATCTCATCTTCTTGCCCACACCCACACTCACTCACCTGGATTTAGTACTCGGGAGCTGGAGGGTTTAATCTGGGACAACTAATGTGGACATTGTTGTCACATGTACAGCTGAGTAGTGTGTCCATAATAGAGAATATAGAGTAGCATACAAACATAGCTCAGCACTGTTTAAAGCATGTCCCTGGCTGTTTTCCCGTTACTATAGTACGCAGATCCTGTGTCGGACCTGTTGGACAAATGGGGGGCCTTCCGGAGCCGTCTCTTCAGGGAGTCTTGTGTCTTCCACAAAGGGAACTACGTAAAAGACCTGAGCCGTTTAGGAAGAGACCTGAACAAAGTCATCATCATTGACAACTCCCCAGCCTCCTACATCTTCCATCCTGATAACGCAGTATGCTGTCCACTGTTGCCATTTTTCAACATTAACATGATAATTGCATGCTAGAATGTATAATGTATGATATTGAAACGGTCTTCTAATTCCGCCCCATCTTGTTTCTTCACACCTCCAGGTTCCCGTAGCGTCCTGGTTTGACGACATGTCAGACACGGAGCTCCTCGACCTTATCCCCTTCTTTGAGAGACTTAGCAAAGTGGAAGACATCTATGATTTTCTCACGCAGCAGAGGACTTCAAGTTAACAGAGGCAGGAGACTAGGATGAAAACAATCACCAGCGGCTGTCGTCACGGGGGCCACGGAGGCTGGTGGGCCGCAGGCTCCACGCTGCTTCCAACTACAAGGACCACACTGCAAAAAAAAACAAAAACAAAAAAAAACGCCCGTCATTGAATCTCATATTCTCACAGTGTAGTGCTCAAAAACATGGGGAAAAAATCAGGTTTGGCATTGAAAAGTGCACCAGAAATCCACTACAGTATCCAATCCCAGTGACAGATTCTCTTTCTTTTTTTTTTAATAACACGAGCTGAAGACTGAATATGAGATTCAATGACCTCTGTAGATATCTTTTGCAGTGCAGCTAGTGTGTCGTCGTTGTCGTCGTAATGTGACAGCAGTGACCTATGTAAGTGTGCTGTAAACCTAGATTGTGTGAACAGTTGTTCAGTGCCATTCTACAAATGAACCACATCAATCATTTTCATGTCAGTACAATGTAGCACGTGTAATAGTATTTAAAGCTCACACACAGATCATAACAAGTCATTGATGACTGTCCTTTCAATCCCATTAACTTTTTTGTAAGGCCAATGGCCCGATGTGTAATGTAGTAAAAGACAATCATTAACTTTAGAGAATTTTGGTTTAATAATTTCTATAACATGTTGACTATGACACATTTCATCACTGAACACATTTTTGAAACAGTTTGTGGAAGAAATTTGGCTTCAAAAACATTTAATCAGCCGGAACCGCATCCAGAAGTCTACAGTCATTAGTTGTCGTCTTTGTTGACGACATTACAGGTGATTGAAAAGTTTTAATCATTAGATTCTAATAGTACTGAAACTGAATTATTAATGTGTAATAACCCTTTTATATGTTCTCCTATGCCCGGTCCAGTCACAAATCTTGTCATTCATTAATTGACCTCATACTTCAATAATAGAAAATTCTGAAAAAGCTAATTATAAGATATGTAAAATTAAAGGGACAGTTCACCTCAAAATCAGAAACACATCCTGTAGTGCTTTTTATCCATCTAGATTGTTTAACATAACAAGATGTAGAGATATCAGGTCACCAAACCGTTTAGATGGATAAATACCACTACATGTAAGAGGGGAAATTAGGCATGCATGATATGAATTTTTTTCAGCTAATGCGGATAATCAATAATTAGCTGCTTCTCATGGCCGATGCAGATAAGATAATCAATCATTTCATGTTTTTGTATTTAAAAAGAAGTTCATATGATCTGTAGTTTATGCACACCTGAGTGATTTATTTCCAACGTTTGACCGAATTTGATCTTTACATTTTGTTCTACAACATAAAATATGTCAGTAAATACCCCAATTTCGAAGCTTTGGCATGTCTTTAAAAGGCTATTGCTAACAGTTAACTAAATGAGACTATAGTGGTAGTTAACATAATCATGTTTATAACGCTCGTCACTTAGTGGTGGTGACATTGAGTCATGTTGCTGTGCTGTAGTTTGTTTATGGCCTAACCTTATCATTTTACCTCTGGCGATTGCATTTATGCGTCAGAATTCATAAAAGTGGTGTTAGGCTTATTTTCTGCTCTAATCTAAAATCCGATGGAAAAACATTTTGGGTTTTAGTGGAAGGAGCCAGCAACACTCTACCGCACTCTTTTTTTGATGTACTTTACTAGAATAAATAGATGGACATATGAAAAGTCAGAACCGCTCTTTGTTTTAGTTGTAACAATCACAAAAACTTTAGTATAACATTCAAATTGAATGGTTTGTCATAATCGGTCGAATCTGATGTATCGGCTATAATTTCATTATCAGAATAATATGTATATTTTTCCAATATTTAGCCCTAATATTTATCATGCATCCTCAGGAAAAAAAATATATATATTGATGTATTCATGATTTTTGGATGAACTGTCCCTTTAAGACTGGATCTTTGGGCAATTTCAGGATTAGCATTAAGAAAACAGATTGACTGCACACTGATCGGACCTTTCGCACCACTGCAGAAATGGTGAGATTATTTTTGTACATACAGTATATCAGGATTTTAGGCAATTGTTTTGATTTGGTTTTAATGTTATTTTACCTGATGTTATTTTATCTCTTGTGTTTTTAGTCGAATCGGCCGCCACAGCGCGCGGCCCGTCAATGATGAAATACTGTATATGTGTCGGAGGAGGCTGTAACCTGCTATAGCGACTGAAATAAGTTTGACCTTTGATTTGAAAGCACACTTTGTCGCCTCCTGTCAGTGAACTTGAATCCGAGCTGTTTCACGTTAAGACATTAAAGCAGTCATGTGCGCTGCCTTATCGACCTATACATTCAGTTTCAGAGGGGAAACTTGTGTTAGACATGTCGGAGCCCTGATTGACTTTGCCTCAGTCTGGAGCGAGTGTGTATATTTGTATGTGTGTGTGTGGATTTCAGTGTGATT
>JAJHUR010113445.1:0-11767 GCA_027495735.1 Lutjanus campechanus | reverse complement strand
AGGTTTATGATCTCAGACATGGTGTTTACTGCTTATCTCGCTCCTGATATGTCTTATAACACATGAAAAACACCATGTGGACACGTTAACAAGGTTAAAAACATGATTGTCACTGGAGGTGTCTAAGGCCGGAGATATACTTGACCAGGCATTCGCGTAGACTGTGCAGCGAAGCGAACTCTTCACGACGCGGCCGATTGTCTACGCGTGTTACTGCAAAACACCACTAGAGGGCACAACAGAAAACTCAGACCATAAACGCCTGTAAAAACAAAATAAAGAAGAACAGGTGGTTCCATTTTTCCACCATTTTCAGATACAGATAGTGGTGTACTCGCTCATCCCTAGTCTCTAACCTGTTTCCATTTATTTTGACGCGTTTCGACGTCGACTTCCAAAACTGATCTTATCTGTCGCCAGCTGTTACGGCAGGCATGTTTCTCGCCGTGTAGCGGCAACGATAAGTCGTAAAGATGAGGGTAGTTGCAGATTTGTTCAGTGAGCCTGTCCTCAAAACTTTCCGCCATTGTTGTTGCTGGTGACGTATCTCCTGACCCCTGACCCTGTCACTGAATCCTGCCCCTACACTGCCCCTATAGGTCATGTGTGTATTACATCTTGCAGACGCATAGCGTTAATTTCTGAGGATGCGCACAACCGACGCAATGGACGCAGGATACGCGAGGCAGACGTCGTAGTTAAAAGCAAGTATATTTCTGCCCTAAAGCTCGCCCTCGAGTCAAATATTGTGATTATACAATAAAAAACTTTTTGCTTGTATTATCTCCGTTTCTCTGGGGCTTGACTGAACAATCAGTCACATGACCAGAACTTGTACGTAATGAAATCTACTTTACTCCTCCAGCAAGTAGACCGGCCCTTAGTTAGATCATCCTTGCTGTAACTAAAATAACTGCTGAAAAAAAACTATTTTCCATTTAGCTACTACGTCCGCAAACGTCACAGGCGTTTCTTAGCTAGTAGCACGTGTCGCAGGCTCACCGGCGCAGCTGATGGAGGATGCTGAACAGAGTTTCAGTGTGATCTAAACATTTCCTAAAACTCCAGAGCCTTGTTAAGTCCAAAAGTCAAAATATATATCGAAGGAAGCAGCACCTGTATTAAAGGGGCGATGTAGCATCAATCAAACTGCACCAAGAAAGTCTCAGGGGATTAATATTTCTGTAAGCAGTCTGTCAGTCCAACAATAAATCCTTCAAAACTTCATGTCCAAATCGATCTCATGGATCTATCAATGAAACATGTTTTTATTTAGATGGCATAATCTGCAGGAGGGTGTTTAATCTTGTCTGTTTCCATGTGCTGTTGGCTGAGATCTATTTCGTTTGGCTCTGCCCTCGCTGTCCGTCCTCTTTCCTGGACATTTTGAACGTCTCTGTTCACGAGCTGTCACCGGCAGTGCGGCGGGGAGGCGGGGCCGCTCGCCTGTCAATCAGCAGCGTTAGGTAAGCCGCTGTCAGCTGCGTGATGTGAGCGGCGGCAGGACCACAGAAACATAAATCAGACAGAAAATCCGCCCATCAGCAGCCGTCGGGCTCGTCTATCCACAACAACAACTCCAAGGCCACGGACGGAGGCTGCTTTTCTCCTCCACCAGACACAGACAATGAGATGTCACACTGAAAGGCCATGATATCCTGTTGTCTGGGAAAATGTATAATGTATCTCGCTCTGTAAATAAAAAAACAGACTGCCTGCTGATCTGTCAGGAGAGAAAAATAACAGGAAGGAACGCTGCACTTCTATCGAAAAAGATGTCTGCTGGCAGTAAATCATTCATGTCTGTTTGTTGGCGACTGTAGTGTAAAAAACCAGGAGAGTGATGGATGGCATTATTTAAGAGGAATATACAGTATGTTCAGGCAGGAAACACACCTCAGTCTTCTCTGCTCAGTTGTTTGAACGCTGAATTCTCTCCGCACGTCGTCATGCGAAGGATTTCATGGTTCTCTGTCGGTTGATGAAATTCTCCGACCTCATGGGCAACTCAAGTGCTTCTTGCTGTGCTGCGATGCATGCTAATGTTTCAGAGCGCTGCGCCTGATTGGCGGGTGGAACGTTTTAATATTCTAAACATACTAAGTGCTGAGTTGAGTGATTGCACACAATGATCTGATCAAACTTGATTTCTCGAGCCACCGCCTAACATCGATGAAACCAGATTTTAACAACTGATTCTGAAAAAGAGTAAACCCCCTTAAAGGGGGTTTGTGCTCTTACCTGTAGTGCTATTCGTCCATCTAGTTATGATTTTGATGGGAGTTGTCTGCCTTGTCTTCAGTGTAATGGGACTGAAAAGCACTCAGCGTGTGGTGCTTGAAAACTGAAGAAACTCAAGGCGGGACGTACAGTTATCAAAATCAATTGCAATATCAGGCTGCTGTGGGCCAGACCCAAGTGATATAAGGTCCCAATCATCGGCAAATCTCTAATAATGGAGTGGTCAGAAGTTCTATACTCTTGGTCACCCTTTCTGAGTTGCCATGTGATGAATTGAGGGATAATGTTTTGTTGGCGAGGCCCAGAGGTGATATTTTACAGTGAACCATGCAGGCTGCAAACAGATTGTAACAATAGCAGCAGGAAAAACAACATAAACAACATGGATGTGCAGCACTGAGTGACTGAAGTTACAGTTTAATATAAAAGACACAGTTCATTATCATTACCAATGAACACAGCACGGAACCCTTTCAAAATAAAGGTCTGATAACGGTTTAATGGTGAGTGAAATGCTGCTGACTTGAATAAAGACTTTTTGTTTTTATTAAACTTTATTCCATGAAGGCCTCATGAAACCTTATAGTAGGTGGAAATCCCCCCCCCAAACCACCACCACCACCACCACCAAATTTATTTTCACTGTTGATTAAAAATGGCTGGAGGGGCCACCAGGCACCATATCGGGTGCCAGATTGGGCCCCGGGGCTGCATTTTTATGAATAATTTGAAAATGTAAATGACTGTAAGTGATGAATTCAGGACATAAAACCGATGATCTGTTGATCTTAACAATCAGAACTTGATGGCCTAACAATGGGATGACCATCAATCAATAAAAAAAGAAAAAGAAAAAGAAAACAATTAGATCGAAAAAATCTAATCAAACCGAGAAATGTGATCTATAATCTAAAGATTAATTCGGCAAAAGGTTTTAGAACATTGTGTCGAAAGGAGGACATGGCAGGATAATAATGGGCCACACAAGATATGCATACTCATATACACCCCTGAAGTTATTAAGGATGGGACTGATACGAGAGACAAAGTGTTGGAAATTAAAACTGGCACATTCTTACGCGCTGTATGAGAACGTTCTGTGGTTCTTCCTTGCTGCTGGGGGGGGTTCAATGACTTTCTGTTTTTGTTTTGTTTGTTTTTTGTTGCTCCGTTCTGTTTTCCCTGTTTGGATATGTACCTGTATATGTATTTTGACATATAATAAGACTTTAGTAAGTCATTTGATTGCATGAAGAATGAATTTAAAAAGATTTTCCCCTTTTTTAAATTGAGATAATTTATGTTACAAGGAGAGGATGTTGAAAGGAAAGATTTTTTTTTTTAAAAGTCTTTTATATTGATCCGTTAACTGTCCACTGTGACCTGCTTTTCTAGGTGCGGTTGGCGGAGTGTGCGCGCTGGCTAACGTGCTGGGCCGCGAGGTGTGTGAGTTGGAGCGTCTGTGCGTGTCCGGTCGCTGGGAGGAAGCCAGACTCCTCCAGCAGCGTCTCATCGAGCCCAACTCCGCCGTGAGTACCATCTGCTGCACGGTAGACGCTTTTATCCACCGCACCGCAGAGCAAACGCTCCCCGGAGACAAACTGCCACAAAACAGCAGACAGACTGGAGGTTTACTCACATTTCTTGGGACTGATCTGCAGCCCAAAAGTAATCTCACTGGGCTGCATTAAATCTCAGAGGGAGAAGACAAACCACAATGGTTTCAGGCTAAAAGAATTTTTTTTTTGTAAACCTGCAGGATTCTTTTCCATTGATTCTTAAAGATGCCCGTTCACTGTCTGCTTTTGATGATGTTTAACTAAAAGACAAATGAGCCCAGAAATACAGTAACTTCCTCCTTTCATGCATCAGGCATTGAGAATGTGATCCAAGCTATTAAATCTAATCAAAAGGTGAAATTAAAACCACTCACATTAATCAGCACTTCTACCTTTACATAAGGGTTTTGTTTAAGTGCTGCTGGACCAGTGAGAACCACATACAAAATGACTAAATGAAAGACTTAAAGGGATAGTTCTGATTTTTTTCAGTGGGGTTGTATAAGGTGCTTCTCTTGTCAGTGTACAGTAGATGAAGGTTGGCACGTCCCCAGTTTACAGAAACAGTAGGAGTACTGATGTAGGAAGCTAAGCAATGTACTGGATCAGCAGCAAAATGCATTTTAGCTACCTAAAAAAATGTTTTTTGAAGTGTATTCTATTCTCATAATATTTTAACTGCTTTACCTTGCTGGCTTACGGCCTATTTGATGGGAAACCGAAGTTATTTCATTTTCTTCAATGCCACAAAAAAACAGTAATTTTATTTTGCAGAACACAACAGTTGTTGGTCTACAGCTGCCTGGATCAATTAGTTAGTTTGCGCTATTATGTGACTTTGGTGTTGTAAAGGGTTAGTTCATATTCACCAAAGTCACGCAAACAAACTGATTGATTGAGGCAGCGGTAGATTATAAACTCCCATGAGAGATATTTGGCTTATAAAACAGGAGTTTCCGGTCAGAAAAGACTGTCTGACAACAAGGTAAAACACAACAGTGAAAATATTCTTAATAATGCGTAAACTGATATTGATTTTTTTTATTTTGTTAGGTGGCTAAAACACGTTTGCTGCAGCAGTGTGTGTTTCTTCACACGTCCACATGTCCTACCAGCAGAGTTTCAGCAGCTCCCCTGATTATTTTGACCTGCTCAGATTAAGTTGATTTGGTCCACTTTCCGTGATTCCGTGATTTTTGTGCTTCTAGAGTCTTCATGGGGTCTTTAATTCTCTGTTGCGTTTCTGTGTCTGCCTGCTCCATCTGCCGTGTCCTGAATGATGAAGCATCGGTTTATTTATTTATTTATTTATCAGGGATAGTGCATATTAATGAAGATTACCGTAAATATGTCAGAATTAGCCAAAAGGCTTGTTGTGATCCATAGTCCCTGGCTAGATGTAAAGCTAGCAACCTGAAATCAACACAAAAACTAAGAATTATGAAACAAGTCATAACAATTGTAAAGGCATACTTATTACATGCTGAGCAGAGAGCCATTTGTGAGACACACTACTGGGCTGCTGGTGGAATCATGACCATTGTGTAGAACGGCAGTCATCAGCTCCGGCGGATGCGGCGCAGACGTACCCGGTGGAACCAAGCTGTTAGCTTCCAACACCGGCACTCCTGCTGCTTCTCTAAACTGGGGGCGTGTCGACCGTCATTTACTGTGAATAATACACTGATCATGGAGAAGTACCTCATACGAGCCCACTTCGAAACAACAGAACTACCCCTATAAAGTCTAGATAAAAATGAAAACAAACTATGATCATTTTAAATGGATAGTAGGATCTCTAGCTGAGGTTTTTTGTGTGTGTTTACATTTTTTACAGACCAGATCCTGTCATTTTTAGAGATTTTTTAGAGATGAAAACAGTTTGTTTCAAGAAAAAAAAAAAGCCCTGAGTTTACTTCCACATATCAAACTGAAACAGACACCAGATTAGATGAGGGGCGGCACCGAACAACACGCCGGAAAGTTAAATGTCAAGAGTTGCGTGCAGAGTTGTTCTCAGAGCAGGTCTGAGCCTCGGTGAGATGTGTGAAGAAACAGAAACAGCACTGAATAATTAGCTTCAGGCTACATATGTGTCTGCAAAGGTGTGTTAAATGTCACTGCCCGAACTGCATCAGTCTACCACGCAAACACCTCCACATGCTGCATCCTGAAAATCCAGCCTTCGCTCTGATATCCAGTGGCACGTCATCCTGCCGCGGCTCAGACATCGATCACTAGTATGAAACATGTCTGATTTTGAGGGTCGTTATCGATAAAGCTTTGAAACCACACTGCAGTCTTCTGTCGGGGGTGTATGGAGACTGATTGGAGCTCTGTGTTGCTAGGTGACCAGGAAGTTGGGAGTTCCCGCCCTCAAGCAGGCGATGGAGTGGTTCGGTTTCCACGGCGGCGCCTGTCGATCACCTCTTCAGCCGCTCACAGAGGCCGAGACTCAGCAGCTGAGGCGGGACTTTTCTTCCAGTGGCTGGTTGTGAGGTGACCCGGGCAGCGTGCGTGCGTGTGTGCGTGCGTGCGTTTGCGTGTGTTTGTGTGTGTTTGTGTGTGTGTGTGTCTTCACTTTACCTGGAAACCTTTTAGCTGTTCAGCTCTCTGTGTTCCCTACAGAAAGGGAACACAGCAAGAATATGAACCTGTTGCTGCCTCACAGCTCTCCATAAGGCTGCTCTGATGTGTCTGACATGTACCGGCTGTTATATCACACTTGACACCATATAGACGATCAAATCGAATCATGGATTTTGAGAATCATGACACCCTTAATCATTATCAGCCATTATTCGTTGAAAACAGTTTGATTGTTGGTCTCTTTGAAGGCTGATCAAAACTGCATTTTTGCAACAGGACCTCATGATGCATTCAGGTACACCTCGTAAAGTCAAAAATCTATTTTTTTGTCTTACCTTTTATTGAAATACAAAGACATGCATCTGTCATTACTTTCTAGTCTGTTCACCATAGTATTTTTAATAATTCATAAATCATGCAGAAATCATAACAATATCTTGTTTATTTCTACATATAGGAAGATTTTTAAAAATCTCTCTCTATATATATATATGTAAAATAAAATCTTATCAATTGATATAAGCAAACTCAAACATATTATTGCACAGCAGGTCCTCAAGTACCTCTGTGATAATCAAGTGGTTTAATACTTATACTTCAAACTTATACTTAAGCTGATACCGCTCCCAGGCCCCAAATAGAGCACCATCCAAAAGAAAAAACTGATAAACGTTTTCAGTTTCTATTAAATATGCATGTATATTCACTTCAGTCATGGCCAAATGTAGAGCACCAGTGCAGTGCAAAATCCATTATAATACATTAGTGTTGAGACTTGTTTCAAAATGTTTTTTAAAAGTGTCAGAAAAGTCTGAATCAAGAAGTTCAACAGCTTCAAAGTTTTTGTTTTTCGAGGGGATGGTTGTAATTCAGATTCTTGGTTCACTGAGAAAAGATTAAACCTTTTTACAGACTGGATGATAAATCGACCGCCGTGGATCAACACATCTGTACAGGTCGTATCAGACTGGCTAATGGTCGCTAATATTAAAAAAAACATAATATCCGCCTGTTGGAAATTGTAGAATCTGGTAAAATAACTTCCCTGCAGGCTGCTTGTATTATTTTTAATTGAAGTTTTTGTTCATTTTTCTTCCTTTTCGCTAAAACAAATCACTGTCATACCATCAAGCTGCTTCTCTGCTGCATGCCTGTAGTACAGTAAAGTTGGAGAAATATCATGCGGGAAATGTTGTATGTGCATTTGTTTCAAAAATAAATAAATAAATTCATAAATTCAGCCATTGCCTGTTGTTCACAAATTCACTTTTAAGGGGCTGTTATGGGATCCTTAAAATTTTCTGAGGAAAATGGTCGCTAAGGACGTTCTAGCAACACATAAAGGAAAACTTAAGTAGCTAAGATGTTAAAGTGTTTATGCAAAAAGGGTACAGACTATTACTTGGTGCACAGGAGAGGCCGGAGGTTAATTTAATCTAAAATACAGACTGGATAAATGTTTCCACCGGTAGATTTACGACGAGCCGCAGTTCAACAGCAGGCAGAGCTGCAGGTCACACTCACAGTTTGTGTCAGAATAAACTGCCTGAGCACTCAGTGAAAAAGTTAAAAACCATAATTACTGCACTAATTAAAGTCAAGTGCAGGTAGCCATGGCGATGAGAGCCTTCAGCTTTTTTTTTTTTTTCTTTTACATGCCAGTTTCTTTGCTTTGATCCAACCATGACTCCAATTAGCACCTTTTTCTTTCTTTTTTTTAAGCAAGTCTTTTCAAAACTACTTTCTGCATCATAAAGAAAAGAGTTTTTTTGTTCTGAGGACGCGGTGCAGGAGACTCCTCATTTAATACCACCGCATTGAATTCACCAGCCAACTAGTTTTCACTGAATCAATGCTCGTATTTCTATTCTTTTGTGTGTGTCTGTGTGTGTGTGTCTGGATATTTTCCACCCTTTTAATGTCTTTAATCTTCCCTGATTCAAGATATTTTAAAATGAAATTCCTCTTGTAGACATTTGACTTGTCAAATAATATAAATAATGGCTTCATTCATGACCATAATCACTACTGAGGACTCTGAGGTTATGTTCTCTGTGTTTTGGAAGACCTGGAGGCTTTTTTTTTTTTGCCATCTGTTACTAAGTGTAAGTTTCAATTGTAGTGCAAATCTTTTCTTTCTTTTCTTTCTTTCTTTTTTTTCTGGTCAGATTAAATTGTGAAAAAATGTCTTATTGAACACGGAGCCTCTCTGGAGGACTGCTCACCTCCACCTGCTGCAGCAGACTCCAATCAATCAAACTTTATTTATATTGTTTGTATAAGTCTTACATCAAATGCAACTCCAAGTCCTTAACGTTAAAAGAGTTTCCGGGGGGCGAGATGGTCATGATGGAGCAGAGACGCCGTGCTGCACTTCTACTTTTTAAAACTTTTAAAACAATCGAAAAAACCCACAGACTTCAACTCTATCATGTAGTTCTTGTGTATTTCATGCGGCGTTTTGTACTGTGCGGCGTTTATGTGAGGCGCCTGCATTTACTGTCGTCTGTATTGCACTTTCTGTTTTTATTTATTGTGTTTGCTTGTTATGTGCAGGACCACAGATCTCGCAAAATCTGGCACAATCATGTGTTCATTTTGTGTAAATGTAAACAACTAATCGACTAGTGGAGAAAATGATCGACAGATGAATCGATAATGAAAATAATTTGTTCCAGGTAAGACCCTCAGAGTCCAAATTCTGATTTCAGCCTCTCAGTTGTGAATATTTTTCCGGCTTCTTTACTCCACCATGACAGTAAAGACATTTGAGGATGTCGCCTTGGGAAACACTTATCAACTTTTTGTCCATAATTTTCCGACATTTTATGAATCAAACGGCTTCTCGCTTGTGAACACGTGATTCCCTGTTCCTTTGTTTTTTGGCGTTTCTTTCGTCGGAAACATCCGAGCGGCACAAAAAGTCTGGGATTTTCGGCGAATCTGCGTCACGCTCCGGACGAGTCTACATGACCAGAGGCGGCATCTACGCGTACATATCTATGACTCCTTATAAAGTTGTTCTCGCTAACAGCTAGCATTAGGCGCGTTAGCGTCATATGGAATCGCGTGTCTGTCCACCTGTTGCCGACTCTCCTTTCAGCTTATTTTTGGGTCTCCTGGGGAAAATATCTGACTTTTTTGTGTGTTTTCTTCACCAGCTGGTTTCTGACCGCGTCTGTGTGCTGTTTGGTGCTGGGCAGGTAGTTTACGGTTGATTTATCAGAGTTTATTTGCTGAAACCAGCTGTCCGCTGCTGCCGGTAACAAGGTTGATAAGACTGAACTATATGGTAAATGTGCAGGGGAAAAAAAAAACATGAACTAAAAGAAGCAAAAAAGTTGATCAGAGGAATAATTATGTGTCACTTTTCCCTTTACACACAGCACAGTCAGTGTTACTATTGTAAAGGTGCAGAATACACTGATTCATGGGGCTTTAAGGTTGTCGGCTCCACCTCGACTTCAGGAAAATTCAAAAGTCTGTTGAAGAGACGTGTCAACAGCTTCATTATTCAGAGATCAGAACAGCAGCGAGAAGCTTTGAACTTTACCGGGCTGAAAGACATTCCTGCCACGAGTTCACATTAATTCATCCATTCAGGAGCGTAACGACAATACTACAGACAAGCCATTAACTCCGCAGCGGTGAAAACATCGATGAACCCTTTTTCTCATGTTAAGGCACCTGTTCAAGGATTTCTGATACTATGAGGTGAATTCTTTCCATTCACGTGTTTGTAAAACGTCTCCCCAAGGGCGGTCACAGTTCGGTGCTTCAAAGTTTTGCCAAAGAACGAAATAAAGAAAAAAACCTTGATCTGGATTTTTTTTTTTGAGTACTTACTTATTTCTCTGAGGCTGTTTTATTTTAATGTCCTGTTTCTTTCAGAGACGGAGAAAAGGGAACCATTTTTGACAGTTTTTCAAGTTTCCTTAAAAAAAAATTTCAGAGCTTGTATTAGATTTGCAGAACATTCGTTGACCTCAGCGCCCTTAGAGCCTCTTAAAGCTCAGTCAGGATCATTTCAATAAGCTAAAGGTCTCACTGAGGGTTAATTAGATCATTAGATTAAAAATGGAAGAAACATAAAGAAAAGAGAAAAAATGAAAAGATCCCTTCAGAAATTTAAATAATACAATGTGAAAGAGAAATGTAAAAAGTTATGGAGTTTTATGAACAGAGGAACATCTAATCATCTGAAGGTTTTCTAACACTCTCAGAGATAAAGGTACTAACTAGAACCATAAAGGATTATTTGGTTTGTCCCCACAGGAGAACCATTTTTGGTTCCTGGTAGAACCTTTTATAAAAGTTCCAGTTGAAATCTGCCAGAGAGCTCACAAGATATAAGATCTCACCCAGCACAAACATGAGAGGTTCTTCTACAGTGCAATGGTTCCACCCAGAACCCTCTCTAACGGTGCTATAAAGAACCCACTCACAAGAATTTACCAAGGAACTTCTTATATTCCAAGGTTTTAATCTAGAACTCACCAAGGGGGTTCTACTGAGAACCTTTTTATATGGTATGAAGAACCCTTGATGAAAGAATCTTTCAAGAATTGAAGCTCTTTTGCCAAAAAGGGTTCTTTGAATGAAAACAGTTCTTCGTGGAACTTTTAGTCTCACAAAGAACCCTTGATAAAATTTATCTCCAAATTTTCTCCGATTTTTCTGGATAGAACCTGAGTCCTTCAGGAAGAACCCTTTTGGAACCCTTCATTCTTTTATATTCCAAAGGTTTTATAAACCCATTGGATTATAAAAGAAAGAGTTCTAGGCAGAACCCACTGGGAGAGTTCTGGTTTGCACCCTTAGAGGGTGGAAAGGTTAAGGATAGAATCCCCAGCGATGGTTTTGGGTGGAAGCATTGTTCTATAGAAGGGTTCTCCTTGAGAACCTCTCATTGGGGATTCTGGTTGAAACCTGTCACGGATGGTTTTAGGTAGAACTCTCTGAAAACATTCCAAGTGGAACCTTTATAAAACCCTTCTATAGTACCAGGGTTCCACCCAGAGTCTTTACTCCTCCTGAGGGTATTCAAAAGAACTCAGCCACAAGATTCTACCAAGGAACTTTTTATATTCCAAGGGATTTATCTAGAACTCACTGAGGGGATTCTACCAAGAACCCTTTTCTGTGGTACAGAGAACCCTTGATGAAAAAAATCTTTCAAGAGTTGAAACTATCCTCGATAAACTCCTTGATGAACACTTCTGCCAGAAAGGGATCTTTAAATGAAAATAGTTCTTCATGGAACCTTAAGTCTTACAAAGAACCCATGATAAAACCTTCCTTCAAAAACAGGTTCTTCAGAAACGCGTGTTTCTAGATAGAACCTAAGTCATTCAGGAAGAACCCTTTTGGAACCCTTA
>JAJHUR010113442.1:0-20476 GCA_027495735.1 Lutjanus campechanus | reverse complement strand
CAATGCAACCAGTGCAAGAAAGCAATAATTCTTGCATAAGAAAACATGAAATTATATGAAATTATGTGTCTCTCCTTTCTCTCAGTTGAGCCGGCATCCACAAAGGAGAACAACTGTCTGAATGCTGCCAAGGCCTGTAACCTGAATGACACATGTAAGAAATACCGCTCAGCTTACATCAACCCCTGCACCAGCAGGGTGTCTGCCTCTGAGGTCTGCAACAAGCGCAAATGCCACAAGGCCCTGCGTCAGTTCTTTGACAAGGTAATTAAGCATGCTAATTTTCAGAGCTATTTGCAGCTTTTTGTGTGCAATTGATTTTGTAGTTGCTGTTCAAACCAGTGTCGAACCCAGGTGTCAAATGTCAAAGGAAAAATGCTATTTTAAGAGCAATATCACTGACTATGAATCCAACCTCCTGGTAAAATTCTACTGAAAGCTACTGTTCACAATGGGAGGCAGCCATAGTGAATCTGAAGTCTCTATGATCACATTCTGTCACTTTTTAAGCCCTTTTATAACCTGGGTAAGGTAAGATTTTCAACCACTCCAGTGGAAGCTGAAAATATTTTCTTTTGATGGCAAGTTTTGCGGATATCGATGGACACCTGGGTGAAAGTGCAAGCCCCCCCAAGGCTGCAACACCACCCGCATAAACATGTTCCCCCGTTTCTTTCCAAAATAAAGGTTCCAACTAAATACAGCTATGGGATGCTGTTTTGCTCCTGTCCAGCGGGGGATCAGACAGCATGTGCAGAGCGCAGACGACAAACAATTGTACCTGTCTGCTCCTATGAGGATAAAGACACACCAAACTGTCTGTCTCTTCAGAACACATGCAAGACCAACTACATATGCAGGTAAGACTCCACAGAGAATGATTCTTAGTATATTTCATCTTTTTTTTCTTTTTTTCCAAAAATGCAGACTGATGTTTTTTACTGCAATAGAAAACATAATCTCACAACCAAGATTTTTCACATCTGTCTTTAGATATTAAAATACATGCAATAACTCTGACTCCTCTTATGTCTATACATACAAAAAAATATTATAATTTCTAGGAGGCACTTCCAAAGAAAGCACTTCAGTAGTAATCTGGATGGTCTTTTTTAAGAGAAGATAACTACCGTTTTAAAGCCGGACTGAACTGAACATTCATAATGTTTGACAGAAATTGCCAGTCTCCTCTTTAAAAGGAGCTACTTAATGCAAAATATAGTGTGTACAGGTTATAGTATATAGGTTGTAAAAAAAAAAGAAAAAGAAAGAGAGAGAGAGACAGTTTTTCATCGACACTTCTAAACTCAATTTCACATCTACTTTCTGTGCTGCAAAGCAGCAAAGGCTTTTTATGCCAGTTAGTCTGTTATTGAACCAGTGCTTATTAATGTGACAAAGGACTAAGCCTACTATGAGCTTCATATCTAATAACAGCATCAGAAAATTAGCATCTGTAATTTGTGTTTCTATTGTTTTTAGGTCAAGGCTGGCAGACTTCATAAGCAACTGTCAGCCTGAAGCTCGCTCCATATCCGGCTGTCTGAGGGAGAACTATGCTGACTGTCTGCTGTCTTACTCGGGTCTTATTGGTAAGTTATTCTGAAGCATTTTAAAATTGGCTTCAGAAGTTGCCAGATTAATTAAGAAAATGTTCTAATAGAGGAAGCTCACAAGCAATGAATATAATCAAATTCATGGCAGTTTTCCAAATCATAGGTATTATTTGACAGACAATTTTTGAGCCATATAATTTGTTTGTATTGTTTTCTAATCTTGATATTTCTTTATTAGCTGTGTGAAGCTTTCTCAGCTTGATTAGAACTGATGTATAAAGCTTTAATCAGATTCAGTTTCTCCTAAACCAAAAGATAACGGAAACCTATTAAAAGTGTGGGAAGTTCTATTTCTATTCAAGAATAGCCGGCACAGAATAAAAGCCAGTTCTTTAGATCTAAGTAATGAATTCTTACCACAATGCAGTCACCGTCCAGCCATGGCCTTCTTAGTTTACAAAACTGGGATTGGATAATTCACTTGTCCATACAGCTAATATTGTTAAATCTACTACAAGGGTTTTTTTTAACAGGTTATGAAACAGTCTGAGTTTAATACTGATGCCTCTACAGTATATAACCATAACCAGAGGATTGTCACAGTTAATCTTGATGCCTGCCACCGAGTCAAATTCTCCTTTAAATCAGATGAAACAAGCCTTTTATACTGATCCAGATCTATGTATCGTTACACCCCTAATGACAACACTTCTTCATTTACAAATGTTAATTTGCAAGTAACTTGTTTGCAGTTTTAATGTTTTCTCAAAGCAGAGATTAAGGGCCATGTCAACTAGACACCCAGACAGCTAAGATCACAGTCCAATAAATCGAAAATCTGCGGGGCGTACATGACATCACAGGTCATACATCATAGCACTGCGCCGAAATAGTACTTTGTTTCCTTTTGTTCAGTCTTTCTTCCCATCAGCAGGCTTCATTATGTAGAAAGGAAAAATGATGTCCCACTGAGTTTTAGTAATGAGATTTGAACGCAGGGCAACAGTGACCAATTGCAAACTCAACAGGCAGACATTTTAATCTACACCATTCATATTCTACTTCGCACAGGTTACTCCCTCTAATGGGGCCCCCCTGGCTTAACCACTCATCTCTGTCTAAGCGCACAGAAATTTGCATGTACTTGCACAGTTAGTAAGTATGAGCCTACTCAACCCCATGACTCCCTTTAAAAAGGCAACAGCTTTATTCAGTTACATCAACATGGCAGAGTAGCCAAAAATGGCTTTCCTTTAGAGTCTGCTTATGAAATTCAATGTGCCTGCCCCTGCTTGGTCACCACTGTTGACTCCCAATAGGTGGTAAGCAACTGCAGTCCTAGCAAACACTTTTAGCATCACTCTCCAGAGCTGCAGTTTTCCACCTTTGTTGACTTCAGCAGTTCTTTGCATAATGTTCATGTTGTTGAATCTGTAAGACAACAGTGGCCACGATACATAATCTCGCACAAGTCAGTGAGACTTACAATTGTGATGCAGCGTGTTGTACTAAATGTTATTGTTTTTTTTAATTCAAAGCTTCTATTGAGGTTTTCGAATGAAACTTTGATTGTCTATTGTCATATTTTATGACATCATCACAAGGGCTTAGCAATGTGGCTTGCCCACTTAGTAAAATGCCATATCGGGCAAGTTAATCTGTCAACTCACTTGCCCAAATGGCAACTATTAAAGGATAGTTCACCCAAAAATGAAAATTCAGTCATTATCTTCTTACCCTCATGCCTACTGAAGGTTGGGTTTAGTTTTTTTGTCCACAAAACACTGCTGGAGTTTCACAGGAAAACAGCGTAGCTGAATCTCCCAAGCGAGTGAATGGTGACCAGTTTTCAAATGTAAAAGAAAGCAACAGAATAAAAACATAAAATGGCTCCATACCGCTTTTCTAGTGTAATTCAAGACTCCTAAAGCCCTGACATGCCAAGAATCTTCACTGTAGATCCTTAGCTTGTGGCCACACATGCACATGAACACCGTCTGAACTGTGCAAACGGCATGTCAGGACTTTAGGAGACTTGGATTATGCCAGACAGACAGTATGAATGTTTTTTACATTTGAAAACTGGTCACCATTCACTTACATTGTTTGGGAAATTCTGCAACACTGTTTTCCCGTGAAACTCCAGCAGTGTTTTGAAATAATGACTGAATTTTCATTTGTGGGTGAACTATCCCTTTAGCCTAGTTTGATGTTTTGTTTTCATGCAAAATGGCAGAAAATGCTGCTTTCAGCCTCTCAGATATGGAGATTTCCCAATTTTCTTTGTTTGTTATATCAAACTGAATCTCTTTGGTTTTTGGTCTGACAAAACAAGATACTTAAAAACATCTCCTTGGGCTTTGACAAACTAGGACGGACATTTTTTTTTTTTTTTACTATTTTCTGACATTTTATAAACATCACATATAAATCTTTGTTGTTACTTGATAACTGCTAATAAATAAAACAATTTGTACAGGGGCAAGTAAAGGCTGACTGAGGGAAAGTAGATTTCTGATGCACTTTAAAAAATCATTAACACAAAACACTTGAAGTGAAGTTGAACAGAAGTTCACTGCTGTTTTCTTTATGTCAGCGGCCAAGCATGATATATTAGCATTATCAACACAGTGAACATGTTTCTGCTAGTAGTCGCCTAAAATTCATTTTGTAAATGTTTCATTACACCCTGAGTCCTCTAACATTATTATTTGGCCATTTTCTGTTAACTTTAATGACCCTGATAAGTAAGGAAATGGCTTCAACTAACATTTCAGTATGTAAATCAGTTTAATTATTTTCCTTCACCCACACTGAAGCAAAAATACATTTGCCAGTGATTATCTCAACCGCATATTATATTACTCAAATGATAAAATAAATCCATGTCATGACTAGTTTAATTTTCAAGTTTTAGTGTTTCAGTAAAAATACAGATCCCCCAGCTCAGGGAAAGGGTTGACACAGTGATTAAATTAACACGCGTTACAGCAATCATTTTAAATATAAGGTCTAGTAATTTTCTGACCAGCCATCTGATAAATAGTGACTATCAAATAGGGTTGAAATAAGATCAATTTTAAAATGTACCACCATCATCATTATCTATTTGTTTTTGAAAGGCTAAAAATCAACAAATATGAACTGGAGCATAATATTTCATTAAATAAAAATGTTTTGCATTTTGGAAACGATTACCTTAATCTGTTTTCAGTGTTGCCTTTTTGACTTCACAGCACTTTGTAATTATTGAAAATGTTTGAACAATACTTCAAACTATTAAGTGCAGCCCTACAGGTTAAAACACAATGCAAGTCAATGCAAATCTTGTCAAATATGCGAAGGCCTCCTCTATAATGTTGAATAAGCTCACCCTCATTGGCTGACTTGAACATAGATTGTTCAGTCAGTAGAAAGAGCCTCAAAACTGAGTAACTGAACCAAAAGTGTCCAACTATGATAGCGGGACTACAGTTACAGTGACTAACAATACTTTTCTTCTCTGCTGCAGGTACAGTGATGACACCCAATTATGTGCGATCACTTGGTATTAGCCTGTCACCGTGGTGTGACTGCAGCAGCAGCGGGAACAGCAAGCCAGACTGTGATAGATTTGCTGAGTTTTTCACCAACAATCGATGCCTGCGTGAGTTCACATACTTGGCCATCCTGCAGAAATACAATTCCTTTCCAACCTCGCACTGTTCTTCACTGCATGAGGTCAGATTGACAAGCTGTATCGTCTTACTTGGGAAATAGTGACTTGAAAAAGAGGCGGTATGTGATGGTCTAGCATGTGTTTGACATGTTCTCCTCCTGTTACTTTGACTGGTGTACAGACAGGCTGTATAAGCAACAATCTCTTGAGCCTTTATTTTGTTTTTTTCACTCATTTGTGAGTATGAGTGGCATTCAATGACATTTCCACATTCAAAGTCCAAAATAGAGAAATTGAAATTGAAATGCAGTGTCCTAAATTGCCTCGAAAACAACTCACGCCCAAACCATTTTCTACTGATTGACTAGATAAATACAAAAAGCAGTTTTTGCCCACATTCCGTTCTGCTTATGGAAAGCATCTTAGATTAAATGTCAAATTAATGATGAGAAAATTACATTACATAAATTATTTTTGAAGTTTTCTTATTTTCGGCAGCTCTGAAGTTCATTTCTGTGCCGCTTTGTGAATCATAGCTATTACAGGCAGACACTGCTTTTAAAAAGGCTCTTGAGAAAGGTCAAGTCATTTCTTCTCCTGCCCAATTATCTAAAGTATCCATTATGAGCAGCTTTTAGTTGGACATGAACAAAATGTTTTGGGCCGTGCCACTTGCACTCATTTACAAGGCAAAGACAGAAGACGTCTGCTAACTTGTTAGATGTTCAGACTATATTTTTTAAAGCGGGGCTCAGAGGGCACTCTGGTGGATAATGCTTATTACATGTAATTATTCTACAATTGAATTGAAGTCATGACATTGGATGCATATTTTCTCATATCTGCAAAGTATTTTCCTACTTCATCTAATTTTTCCCATCATATTACATTTAAGTGGATATTGTCTAGTAAAACAAAGACATATCTACTCAATCAAGAATGCCACTAACTTACTATATTCTTGCAGGTAATGCCATACAGGCATTTGGCAATGGTACCGATGTTGGAGTTTGGCAACCCCAACCCCCAATTCAGCCTACTATACTGGAGCCGAGCATCACTCGGAGGGGTAAAGACCGAACCAATAATGCACTGGATGCACTGACGGACATGAACAAACTGGATCTGGATGGTGACTCATTATATCAAATTTGCGGGACCTTGCAGGTGAGTTTCTTCGTCTGGACATAGGCTGCATTAGGGGTGGGTGATATGGCATTACATAACGTGCAAAAGTAGAACTCTGTCCACATGTAGAGATTTTGGCAAAACCGTTTCCATCGCAGGAGCTGTTCACAGGTGATCTTGCAAATCCAACAGCCTCGCAACATAACGTGATTTGGGGACTGCTTACTACAATCTCACATGATGAGAGAGACAGCTGGTGGCAGTAATGCACCTAAGCTGGTTTGCTCACCACCTCAGAAGAAGAGAGTGATGAGAAAGCATGAAGGGGAATGAAATTTGAAATACAGAGCAGGAGGCATCCCAACCAGGCTGGTATTTATTAATTCCTGTTAACCTTTGAACCTGTTACAATTTAAGTTATTGTTCTCATTTGGAACCTTAAAGCGTCCGTTTTATGAGAATGAACCTTTATTCAATTAAATTAAATTAAATTATTTTAAAATTAATTAATTTAATTAATTTATTAAGCAATTAATTAAATTGATCTTATAGAACAGTTACTATATCGTAATATACACTGTTGACATGATATAAAATTAGACATACTGTGATTTTGGCCATATCACCCACCCCTGGGCTGCATCTTTTGCTCAGATGTTTGACAGTGATGTTAAATTTCAAAATAAAAAACTTGCATGTCATAAAAATAATAAAAGTAGAGTAAGAAGTGGAGATGAAATCACTGCATATTTGATGACATTAAAAAGTCATCAACTAAATGTATCTTTGAGATCCGAGAGCAGGGCTAAAAAAAAGAAAAAAAAAAGAAAAAAAATTATCCAGTTGCATTTATCAGATTTTTAAAAAATGTTTTTTTTATTATCATTTTGCTCCATTATGGCTCAAAATACCTTAAGAAGAACAAAAAGTTATCTAAAGAAACAAGCAACATTCTGGTTCCACAACATAGTAAACTTTCATATAAACTTTTCAGTGTTATAAATCTCCAAATAATGGAGCTAGCTAATTTAATTTTGACTCAAACGTTTGACTGTCAGCCAGCTTAAACCTCCACTGATCTCATTAAGGGAGAAACTTTATTGGTTCTCTATTGGAATTCCTTGTTGAAGCAAAGGGCACCACTGCATTGCAAGGCAATTAGTTTAAATTTTCATTATAACTACTTATCTAGTGGCTGTGCCTCTTGTCTACACTAAAAAAACACTTCACCCAAGCTATTTCTAAGGGAAAATAAAAGGACCAACATGAAATCTTGCCACACAACAACAAATGTTTTGATAAATTTCTAAGCTTTTTGCCCTTTGAAGGCATCACAACCCTCTCAAAACTTCTGAAAGACAGTTTCTGACTCCAAATTGAGACCCAAACATCAGGTTAGAGATCTATTCAGAGCTCCTGTCTGAGTGTCAGACGGCTGGCTCTGTCACCTTGATGGATCAGGGATGGTTTTATGATGGCATGCTCAGAATCCCCCCTCCTGGGCAGAAAGATGAGACGTCAGTGTGGAGTCAGAGTTTCCAAAGCTGTCATGTCAAAGCTAATTGGTTGCCACAGTAACATCAGAAATGGCCTACAGGGGTAGTGTGTCTGCGACTGAGTGTGTAGGTCTGTGAGTGTGCAGGGACACAGTATCATTGGAAGGATGTACCAAGTTTTTTTGTCGACCAGACTGAAGTTTACGTTTACTTAAATTCCTTTTATCTTTGTAAGAACTACAGCTGCTCATGGTTAAAAGATAAAAATATAAATGCTGATAGAGTGCTGCAGGAATGAGTCATTAAACCCGGAAATGAGTTAGCATATTAGCACCTCCAGTTCCATCATCTCAGAGTCAATGCATTTTGTTAATGGGTTTTTGGTTAGATGCCTGAAATAAGGGCTGTTCTTAACGCAAGTTTTCATGTTTTGTTGTACAACACAAAATAAAAACTCATAAATTTTGAAGCTTTTACGTGTCTTAAAGTTGGTTGCTAACAAGCAGCTAAATGAGACTACCTAGGTTGTCAGGGACATTAAACATCATCACTGCAAACACTGGTCACGGTGACGCTAGAGTCATGCGACCGTGGTATAGTTTGTTTATAGCGTAACATTAGCTTTTTTACTTCTGGCGATTGCATTTATGCTTCAAAAATCATAAAAGTGGTACTTGTTTGTGAAGATTGAGAATGGCATAAAAAGTATAAGTATGAATTTTTATTTGCCATAGAGCTTTTTTTCTGCACTAATCACAAATTTAATGGAAAAATCACATTTGCTTTCTGGTTAAAAAAAAAATCAGTGTGATGATAACTTCCAGGCTGGCCTTCATAAATGCATCATCCCTGCAGCAATGCAAGCAAATGAAGCTTGCATTGTTGTCATGCAATTGTAATGTACAACCAAAAGGGAACGTTCTTTCAACTACTGTTTCCCAGGTCAAACTGCCTCCTGCCCCTCCCCCCCAGGACTGGAACATGCAGTCAGCAGCAACACAAAATCTAAAGTCACCAGGATATACAGCACACATACACATAATAATATACTCACATTAACTAAGAAATACATTAAACAGCATCTCAATTTACAGTACAACTGTGACATAAACAATTTCCCCCCAGGGATGAATAAAGTATTTCTGATTCTGATATAGCAAACAAAGGAAGAATTTATAAGCCTAAATTAATCAGAAAATAGTCTCACCTTATAGAATGTATGTTTTCCTGGCTCTGTTTTGTGCACAACCATTCATGATATCATCAAAGTCCAATGTGTTGGTCAGTTTGCTCTCAACTGCTAAGAGAGAAAGTCATTTGAAGTGTTTTTGTGTCCTCAGTTCATTTCAATGAAAAGTGATCCTCTCCCGAAACCGTCCTGTTCTGCCAAGTTTATATACTTTTCATCTACAGCTGCTTTTATCTGGATCAAACAATCATAATGTGCATATACACAAAAATTTATGTCTGTGATAAGGCAAGGCATACACATAGCAAAGATGTGTTAAAATGTGTTCATTTTTGCAGCACCAGCATTGATTTTTTTTTTCTCTCAAATCTTTTCGCTTTTACAGTCGTTTATCCATTTCATTTGTATTTTTGATTCAAACGCCGCTGATTGTTTTCTGCCTAACACCAATGGACGGATTCACTCAAAGTGGTGGTGGGAGGTGACGATACCACTTCCTGCTCCTGCTTTACAGTACTGATCGTCGATTGATAATTTTGGGATTGTCATGGTTTTTGAGCAAACCCCTGCACCCCTACTTCCAATATCTATGCCCAGGTCAAGAATAAATATTTTCACAAAACTTACATTTTAAGCCAACAGAGATGTGAAGTCCTTCAAATGCTTTGAAAAATTGAAATTTTAACATCTTCAGTTCCTGATCAAATTCAATCAGCTGAGTGTCAGACTATGTGATAAAATTGAAAGTTCCAAACTGAAACTAAAATGACCTTGTGGCAGCACTGTGATATCATTCAGTCACAGTTTTTTCACATTTTTTTTCGCAGATGTAACTCATTTAATTCAACATGTGTCTAATATGCATGAGCACACGCACAAAAAGGCCTCATTTGCAAAAATGTCCGATGTGACTTTAAAATGTGCCACCAGAAATATTCACAGCAGACACTGATAATGACATGCAAATGGATAATATTTTTTTGATCTATCAACTGCACTTGTAGAAAATCAATTCAGTGTGCCCAGTTTTGACGTTTCACATCATAAATTGAATGTTTGGCTTAAATGTGCTCAAATGTGGTTATGGATACTCCAGCTCCTCTGGAACTTTTTGGCTTCACCAACACACTTCTCTGCTATTGTCCTCAGATAAATACTATGAGGCTATATTTTTAAATGAGATGATATCAGATACTTTAAGCGAGACAATCTATCATATTGGCTTTTAATAGCGATAATATGATTTATCACCAGTGAAAACATCCTCCAAGAGGAAAGACCTCCTATTGAGCAATTAATCATTCTTCTCCAGAATCCGGGTTCATAGGAGTCTTTCTACTTAAGAACCAACACATGGAGTGTTTATTATGTTCCCAAACCACTACAGAGTCACTTTATCATTTTCTGTGCTCCATCTCTGTATCTGTGAGTGTGTATTTGTTTGTGTGTGTGTGTGCAAATGTTTGTGGGTATTTTTATGTGTGGATGAAAAGGTTTGGAGCAGTCAGAGAAAAGTTTTAATGTATTAAACTGTCATAACCTTGAGCTGCCACAAACAGGCGCGCACACACACACACACATCTCGCTTGAGGACAATGATTATACAAAGAGGTCCGTGTAGGTCTCAACTATGGGAATTGGTCAGCACTGAAAGTATTATCATACATCTTATTGTTGTGTGTAATTTGCTGTATAACTGTGGCAGTGGGCGTTTGGCTTGATGCAGATAATGATTTTGCTTGACCTTGTTTTACTGTAAAACAGTGCCCTCCCTTTAGCCATAATTGAACTTCCAGGCCAAGACAATTTCTTCATTTGCCTATACAGAGGCTGTATAATGAATAATAATGTCCAAGAAGCAGTCTGCTGTATATTTCAAAGAATTTTTCCAGCACCATCAGCCAGTCTGTGATCTTGAAAGACAAGAAAACATATTCAGGAATGAATGAAAGTTAATGCTTCTCTGCTTCTTACTTCCAGGCCCAAAAACTGGTGTCAAACCAAACAGTGGATACTGCTCTGTGTGTGGTAAGAACTGCTTTATTTTGTGCATTAATCTATTCAACATTCCTATTACAGCCTGAAAAATAGTTGATTTGTGATGCAGATAAAGATATTGATATGTTATACAAATATCAATTTATATATTTACAGTTGTAACATTAATTTTGAAAATGCTCTCTGGCAATGGCAGACCCTTAAAATCTGTAACAGCAACACTGCAAACATCTCTCTATAACGTTTCTGTGCTGCACTTTCTTGTTACTTAACAGCTGACAGACTGGCAACACACATGAATCTGTGTATCACAAGCTGAGTTTCTACTGTATGTAGGGCTAGGCATTGATACTCAACACCTTAAACTTATCGACTGAAATATCTCTCTACCAAGTGTTATTGAAATGTCATTAGTCAAACAATACCTTCATTCGATCCTTATTATACCCAGATTTAGAAAGAATGGCTATTTATGTGGTTTTATTTGCAGCCAATCACCATATGTGCGCTTTGAATCAGTGTGAGTGGTGATTGGTCCACTAGAACCCACACAGTCTGTGGTGTGGTGAAGTCGAGCGTGGTGGATTTAACAGAGTTGGCAGTTCACTCTGCAATGCAATCTAAACGTTTTAAAGTATGGATAACCAAGAGGCCTGTGGTGTCTGATTAAGACAAATGCAGAAGGATTATTTCAGGAACGCTTTCATTCACATGATGGGTATACAGTGAAGTAGACTCTCCGTCCACACATATCTGATGTTTTCTTATGCTGCTATTTTAAGTCTCTCTTCAGTGGGGGGAGAAGCTTCAATGTACATGTTTCATGTGCATGATTCAAGACATTTATTCATGAGTCTGGTTGCACTGGACTTTTTTTTTAGAATTGTTTTAATTGCTACAACTTTTCCAGCTCAGCTGTGAGTAAAAGCTTTTTTTCCAGCTTTTGAACTGAGGTTTTTAATGCACCATGTGAAAATGTGCATAAAAACATTTGGATGTAAATGCACTTACAAATGCAGTATTGCATAATGCAGTAAGTGATATTACTGACCTTGCTATTGTATAGGATTTTAGTTTTTATGCAACAAAATGTGGCCGTAAAGTAATTAAAGAAGAATATTTCTGACCTGACTTTTGAGACCACCAATATCAAAAAATTTGCAACCATTGTAGTGATACAAGATGACACATATCAGGAAATTTCAGATTCATGGTGAACTTAATGTAACACTTTGGTTTTTTTTTCTCCCTCAGAACCATCAACTGGATGAGTCCAGTGGCTCAAATGCCATTGCTAGAAGCTCAGCAGCTGAGCCCACCTGCTTACACCCCTCCAGTATGCTCCTCGTTCTGGCCTTTGCTTTAATACCAGTGGCATCACCGCTTGAGGATTTCCA
The DNA here is from genome assembly GCA_027495735.1 of Lutjanus campechanus. Classification (NCBI taxonomy): domain Eukaryota; kingdom Metazoa; phylum Chordata; class Actinopteri; order Lutjaniformes; family Lutjanidae; genus Lutjanus; species Lutjanus campechanus. The sequence goes on along the minus strand of JAJHUR010113442.1, from coordinate 8,054 downwards.
GCTCTTGTAGGTTCTGTGGACTCTGGACAGACTCAGCTCATTTTAATTTAGGCATTTACCAAAGTGTGACACCTGCATTTTACTGGAAACGGCACAGGACGAACGCTGAAATCAGACAACAAGTGGATTAGATCTGATTTCATGTTGGCTGCGTTGAAAACGGACCCGCTGAAGCTTCCATGCCTCATGGGGACAATTTGGTGACTTCAAGGATCAGATTCACATTTGGGAATGCTCATGTTTTGGATTTAAACCCTGTGATCTGATAACCATGTGAATCAATTCACTTCTTTGGAATGTGTGCAATCTGTGCACGTTTGACTGAATGGACTGCCACTGTGCTGAAGAGCGCTTTGAGGATAAAGATCATTCTCTGTGTAACTGTGCTTTGATTTGTCCTGCCAATAAACGTGCTTTAGTTCAACAAAAGGGAAACTAAGTGTTGATCTACAATATGTCACAATGGACTAACTAACACATTTCATATACACACTGTATGGACATTTTAACTCATTTAAAAGCCTATAAAGTTTTGTCAGAGTATCCTCAAAGGGCAAGGACATATCAGCCAGAAGAAAGCAACAATTTTCTCTTCTACATGTTCAGTACTAGGTATAGATCAGTTTTGTAGATTTGATTGTTATGGTGGTTTGTGGTTTTATCACATCGCCTCTAAAGGAACATTTTGTACATATGATACATAAAGTGTATTACAGTATGCTGCCGTTAGCTTGTAACATATTGTCTGTAATGTTTTTTGAGAGTCTATGTTAGTATCTGAAGACTGAGGCCTCTCAGCGTTTTCCGGTGTAGTTATGATTTATTGATAAAATGTGACGGGGTATGGTTCTTTACTCATGTGGTTACAGATATGACTTTACTGTGTGATTATATTTTGATGGCAAAGTGCATAATGTTATCTTAAACAGTATTTTTCTTGAGGAATATCAAACTATCTGTAACAGCAACAAGAACATAAAGAATTTACAAAAAGTGTCTTTAATGGCTAAAACAAAGTAATGTTATTCTTCTGTTCTACTGAAAGTAAATATGTTTTGAAGGCTGCCCCCATTTGATTTGATTTTTTTTTCCCCATATGATTTTGTATTGGTAGAGAGGAAAAGCTTTGATAAATAAAGAATGTGTACATAACCACAAGCAGAGCAAATGCCAAAAGACAAAAAGCCAGTAGACATTAATTGCTCGCAAGTAGCAATTACTGCTGATGCAAATGGAGGAAAAGACAAAAACACTTACATTGTTATTATATGGTTAATGACACCCTAATCATCAAAGACATTAAAAGAATGTACAACATAATATTAATGAGCGCTGAAAACTTGTTTTTATACATCCTTGCCGTTTTAAAAAACGTGTAAAATGTGTCTGTTAAAATCACTTCCTGTTGACACCTAAACTAAAGCCTGTAATGATGCACGTCTCTATAGTGGGGATGCAAGATATTTTTTTCCATCTAATTGCAGAGAACATCAGGTCCCAAAGTAGAATTAACATATTATTGTGTCTACTCTTTCCATGATGGCCCGCTGGCAGCGGCAGACATAAAATACAATGCCTTCTCAAAATGTACACATTCACTGGGCAAAATCCAATCATAGTTGTTGTATTAATAGCTTGCTGGTGGAGCTGGGATGAGGGCTCTTAAGACTGGCAATTAAATTTTTAGTGTTGAAAGAATGAATCTGGCTCCTACTCGCAGGACTGACTCTGAGCGAGCACTGCAAATCCTAACTTTGCTGTCTGTTTGAGACACTTAAAAAAAAAACCTCACACTCACGTAGCATGTGCATAATTAAAGCATCATCTTAATGGCCTGTAATAGCAGCAGAAAGGTTTTGGCCCAATAGTGGTATTTTATCATAAATCCTTCATAGGCTGATATGGATGCGCTGCTAATTAGGGTAGGGTAATTTGTCATGTAACATTCTAGTGAGTAACAGAATGACAAGAGGCTCTTCGCATCTTCAACCATTCAGTGACGTACCTGTGGTCGAGCACTAGTAGGAATCATGGGAAATGTGGACGGCAGCACTTGTAGCAGAGTACACATCACATCCGTGCAGACAGTAGTGTGGAGCTAAGTTGCTAACTAGCTTGTGAAATACATTGTTGGAAAGTTAATTAATGGTGTCCCCATAATTTTCGCTTTTCAATACAACTGATATAATCCAGTCCCTGACTGTTTGCTGTGTTTGCGAGGCAGCTAACATAGCCAGCTTTAGCTTGTCAGTAATGTAGCAGATGTAAAGGTAAATACGAAGTCTTGTTTTGATCTATTCTCATTTGCCCTGTTGAAGTTACTGCATTACGGTGTGAATACAAAGTCAACATGTCCTGTATTTATTTCAAATTAAAAGCCCTCTGGTGTTTCAGTGGACAGAACCCCTTAATTTCTTAAGTCTTCAATTATGAAACATTAACAGGAACATGTAAACTTACTGACTTGCAGCTCCACATGGGTTGAAATGTTTTACATCAGCCCGACCCCTAGTACTGATATTATCATGCATCCCATCTATATGGGTTGTGTATCAGATTTGTTGATTTGAACAGGTCAGAAAAAGGTTTTGGTAAATTCTGTACAAGTAGACATGAAAAACGTTTTAAAATTTTGGTTATCTGTTCAGTGTTTGCCAAGCAGCTGAAATAAAAAATGGTGAACGGTGACTCATGCTGGTTTCTACAATCAACAGCTAATTTTACATCCTGTTTTTGTCTCATATCTAATTCCTTTTCCTCCGGTGTTAGTTCATCTGTCCTTTTAGCAGCTGGGAGGGACTTCTGTAAAGCAGGATTAAAGATAGCACCTGGCAGACAGAATGCCATTGTCAGTCAGATCACATCAGTCCCGGTGCGGAGTGACACAGGCGGTGAAGGACGCAGCCTACAGAGGACAGACAGTGGACAGGAGGGGGACACGTCTCGCCAAGAATATGGCCCACCTGTTTTGGCACAGTGATGGAATACTTGACCTAGAGAGAGAGCCTGAGATTTATTGGACTTGTCACAGAACGGAAAAGAGCTAAAATATCCTCCTCATGTTATGCATGAGATGGAAATGACAACTGTCCATTCTAACTGATTAAGAGGGAATATAGTGATTGGACAGACACATACATTTTACTTTTAACTAGGGTTGTCAGTTTTGGTTCATTTTTTCTTTCAATAGCCCAACACCCACTTTGCATGTGTGTACACGCAAATTAGCTAATGGAACGACATGCGTAACCAGTCAAGAACATTCTGGTTGACATCCATGATTTTAGCAAATCCACAAAACACATTTCTAGAACACATGTACTTTAAAGAAACTGTTTCACATTTAGGCAAATATGCTTATGATACCACTTTCATATTTGTTAAATATAGAGTAGAGGTATTCTGATTCCATTTTTTTACCGTCCTGATACGCTCCTGAATACCTGAACTTCGTGTATCTGACGATACCGAGCACCAGTGAATTATGTGGTATCTTAGACACAACACTTCAACAGCTGGTTAGCTTATCTTGGCAGTTAGTTTAAGTTTTCTGTGCTAGACTATTTCTTGGCTGGGACCATTTACCAGACAAACAGCAGAGACTACAGGATGTTACTGGTCCCATTAGTGAGATTCAAAGTTGTCTGAATTTGTTTGTTACCACAGAGTCAGACTTGTGGTTTCCCTCTTTTTATCTCTCTGCTTTAAATTAAAACACAGATACGAGAGCGATATCAATCCTCTCATCTAACTCTGCATATTTACCAGAATGTTGAATTATTCCCTCAACATTTCATCACTTATGTGAATGTGTGCACTGAAAGGAGTGTTTTAGCAAAACATTCCCCAATGGGTAATTAAAGCAAGAACAACAGTAGATGTAAAACAGTGATATCGCTAGTCTGAGTGTCTGAGACAAACTTTGTCCTCAGGCAGTAAGTCTGGGATTTTCCATCTTGTTGTCAACAAATCAAAAAAATACCAAATCAACAATGAATTGATCCTAGTAGTATTGCCTGTGTGGCCATAGCTTGATAACTTAATTTCTCTGTGCCATAAACCTTCATTATGGTTGAAACATGATGAAATACCTATAAATGAGCCACATTATTATGTCGTTGCCACAAATGCTCACTAGAACTCCAAATGTGTATTAATCTGTGACTGACTTAACAAATGCACCATAAACTTATGTATAAGTAATGTTAGATAAAACAAACTACAGCCTCCATCTGTTATATGACATTATTCAGTCTTTTCAGTCTTTTTTTAGAAATCACAGTATATACTGTGACCCATTTTTAAATATGTACGTCTTCAGTAGGAGTGAAGAGAGCCACAGAGGAGGAGGTCAAAAAAATAATGAGAGACAGACAAACACAATGTTAGGTTTAAAACTAGAAATATACTTTGTAACAGTGTTTCCCAAACTTTTTTTTCCTGCAGACCCACTTTTTAGAAATGACAAACCATCGCGACCCAAGAGACAATCGGCCTTATCAATAAATTCTGAAACGAGTTGATTTGTGGATGAATTAACTTTCCTGACCATTTTTACTGCCATTTTCACACCACCCTATATTATCTTGACACTTTATTGAAAACATATCAACATGTTAAATACAAAAATAAATAAAAAATAAATTCTTTCAGGCTGAGTTAACAGGGCAATATACACATTTTCTTTTATTTATTTGGCAGCTAAAATAAAACCTCCTGTGACAGTCTTTGGGGATGACTGCTGTATAGTACTGTAGAGTCTTTATACAATATATAAACAATTTTACATGTGACACAAATCAAGCATCTTGTGCTTATTCATTTAAGTCAATGCTCATCTTGTCTTAGTTCTAAAAATAGATATTAGACATTAACACACAGCACTGTATACTCTTGTAAGCTACCTATTCATGGTACTCGACTGTAGTCCTATGACATTTCAATGTAACTGGAAGTTTTAAGAATGCGACGCACATAAGAGTTCCATCGAGACGAGAACAGTTGTCATTAAACCTATGATAAATATTATTGCTCTCCAGGTTTACTGGTCCTTTGCCATAAAGCCCTGAGGAGTGGGAGATAGTGTTCTGAGACCCCCCCCCCCCACCCATGACTATAAACCCACTGCAGGTCTCCTCAATCCAAATGTTCACCCTTGGCATAGATTAAAGAGGATACTGATAAAACAGTTCAATCAAAGCACCACTGCCTGGTAGGGATCACATTTAATTACTGCAACTTTGACCTCGCCACTAACATTGTTTCAACACCACGAAACTACTCTGTGGATTTCACCTTTTCCATTAACCAGGAGAGCAGCAGCAATTTCACTTTATTACTTTCTTTTTTTGTTGTGTCCAAATGTCAAGGTGTGCCTGACTTTTCACAGTAAACACTCCGTGGCATCAGTTATTGTGAGATGCTTCCTCTCACATCTTTTCCAGGGCAGTGAAGGGGCAAAGATAAGAGATAATAATGCTATTGGTTGATTGCACAGTGAAGCCAAAGCCATAAGCTCTACTGAAAGCTGAAAAGAAAAGATGGAAGGGAGTGAAAACTTTTTAAATTCCTAGATAGATTAAGAGAATAGACGAGAGTAAATAAGACAGGGCTGGAGATGACCTTTTAATGTCCAGGCTAGAGAGAGACACATTAACCTGAGCTGACCCTGATCAGATTTGATCACTTAAGTCAACATCTTATTTTAACAAATGTGAATTGAAATGGCCCATAGACTATACAGCAGAGCTGCAACTGTAACATAATAGGGTTTTTTTTCTATTATTGATTAATCTGCCAGTTGTTTTTACAATGTTTTAGTCCATGAAAAATGTTCGAAAATATCCATTTAAGTTTCCCAGAGTCCAAAGTGACATTTTCAACAATTCCAAGACCCAAATATATTTGGGTTGTGCCAGTATCAGTACTGGAAATGTCTCCGATATATACGAAAATGCTGGATTGGGTATCAACAAGCATGAAAATCTTTACACTGATTTGATACCACATTCTTTATTATCCCCAAAACAGGAAACATACAAGGTCAGAAGTACACAGTTGTTAATAAATAAATATATCAATATATATATATATATATGTTAACGCACCGATTATTTTTCAAGCAAAAATGTCAAACATTTGCTGGTTCCAGCTTCATAAATGTAAGGATTTGCTGGTTTGTTGTGGTCATTTATGACAGTAAATGAAGAATCTTTGGGTTTCAGACTGTTGGTTGGATAAAAGAAGCAATTTGAAGATTTATTTTGGGCTCCGGGAAATTCAACAATTAAGTGATCATGAAAACAATCAGCTTAAAATGATCCACAGCTTATATATCAATTATATACCCTATAATCTTATATCTTCTGTCTAGATCAAATGGACAGACTCTGGTTAGCTGTCCTTCCATGGTTCATTGCACTACATTTGTGATGAAAAAAAAGAAACTCTTAGCTTTCAAAAAATAACGCCCTCACTGAAGAACTTGGGTCAGTCTCATCATGATTAATACTAAGCACAAAAAACTGTGGACTGTCCTGCCTCTTAGCCAGTGTTTCAGCACCACGGAGAGCACCATTTCCACAAAGGGCAACCTGAGGTGAAACTGGAGAATATGCCACCAGCTGTTCTCAATCAAAGTAATGACTCCCCCACATGACAATCTGCTCCAGCTTTCCTAAAATTACTGATGGACATTCATTTTCTTCGACAGAGTGGGAGTCTGCAGTCTTTCCTTCCAAGTAACTGAACTCAAATCTGTGTGTTTACTAAGGCGGCGTCTTTCTGGTCGAGTCACAAAATTGGCTGCTTTTGAGCTTACACCCACTTCATTAGGAAACACTAATCAGTTCTTTTACTGCATAATGTCATATTAGGAATCTCCTCTGCTGCTGCTGCAAATGTGTTATGTCAAGCATGACAATACATTTTATTTTGAAGGCAGTATTGCTATATTATCTGAGACCTTGAGACAGTGTCTATGTCCTTCATGGAAAGGGCTGCACACCCAGCTGGTGGCTAATCGTTGCACAAACACGATACCTTAAACGACTCGAGTTGAGCAAACCCTGTCTTTTCAGGCTATTTGATATCAGCAAGCAGACAACTCACATAAAACAGATTTATTATGTCAAAACTAAATATGTACAGAGTTGATATTTGGCAACTCTGACCCTGTCACTTCCCACAGGCGTACACTCAGCTCTGCACAACAGAAACTGGAGAGCGGTAACAGTAAAAGTCCTCCTCAAAGGCAAATTAAATGGAGAGTAAAAGTAATTCAGGCAACAAGCAGAATATAGGCTGTTGTTTAGTGAACTGAGATGGATTAATCTAAATCCAACAGCTGCAAAAAAAATTGTCAGATATGCAGCAGATAATAGTTATTAGCTTGAACATATTCAAAAAATTTTTGTTTGTAGCGGTCTCTGAAATGTTATGCAGCATTGATAAGCAGCAGATGACCATCAGTGCACGGATAAAGCTTAAGGTTGGCAATGAGCGTAGCTGAGTTTAGCAGCGGTGTAATCCACAGAACAGGAGCTCAGCACTTTAGATGCAATTATGATATGAAAAATAGTAAAGCAAGCTGTCACATAAACCAATTGTTTTACGTTGTTTTATTAATGCTTTGCAGATATGATGTGTGCAAAGAAATTGTGACGATAAGGACCGTATGTGACAATAGCCATGTTAAGTTCCCCATGAAGCCAGTAGCCAACATTTTTTTACATTTTCATTCATAACTCACAGAGTCCTTGAATGATATAAGAAACACATATGTGCACTAGTTAATAATATATTTTCACTAATAATGACAAGACTATAGTATGTAGTGCAAGAAGGCAGTGTTACAATTGCATCCTTGGTGAGGGCAACGACCATACTGGATAAAAAGCCACTGGATTTAAAATAAAAACACACCTCACAGTAATCACATTGCTGCTGTAGTATCTAATATGCTATTTGGGATTTCTTTTTGTACATGGTTCAAATTCTCTTAGATGTCAGGCGTTGTATCCATTCAAAGAAAAAATCTATTTCTATTTTTGCAG
>JAJHUR010113440.1:0-11328 GCA_027495735.1 Lutjanus campechanus | reverse complement strand
GTGTCAGCTGGGATAGACTCCAGCCCCCCAACCCCAACCCCCCACGACCCGTCAGGATAAGCCATTATGCACAATGGATGATGATGATTTAACTTGACATGAAAGCAGTCAAAATTGTAATTCTAAAACACATAAAATTTTTATTGTTGCCAAGGGATCATTGGTTTTCGATCCCCAAAAAGGAGGCATGACCATGCAACTTTGGCGTATGTACTAGTCTGATGTATATGAAAAAAGCACAGCACATTGGTCTTTGGATTATATGTCTACATTGCCACCATATTGGACAGGTCAAGACTGACCTGTGAACAAATACATAAACGACGGATAAAAAGCACTATAATGTTTATTCCTAAACCTATTTCATGTTATATCAAAGGGTTTATGATCTAGATGGAGTAAGTTAGAAAAAGAAAACTTTTATTTTCTCACTCCATGTCACTCGAAGTTGGTCTTGCCCTGTCCAATATGGCAGCAATGTAGGTGTACAAGCAAAGGCCGATTTTTGTAGCAGGCTGTAAACATTTCGACACGAACACCTCTGTGTTGGCTTCAATTTCCATCTGAGCTGAGGTGGCTGCTTGGGTGTAAAAAACTGGAAAAAACATTTGCAGTGAATATAAGCCAGATAACAAGTGTGTGCCCTCTAAAACATACAGTACGTGACAACACTGTTTAATGTAATGTAATGGATCTCATCTATATGCTACACCTCGTTAATAGCTTGAAATCTGAGGTTAGGTAGGCGATCAGCCTTCGGTGGAGTGACTCACAGCTGGAAGATCTGCAATTCAATGATATTTTGTTTTGTTTTGTTTTATTGTGCTGCATTTAAGTGCTTGAGGGAAAACATCCACCTTCAAATTCATCATTAACCTGGAGGAAATCTGGTCTGTGGGCACTCATTAAAGCAAAGACCAAGCGCATATTCATTCTGTTACAAATAAAAAGGTGAATTCATAAGCAATAAAATGCGTCCTTGTTTAATTCAGCACACTCAGGGGTTTTGCTGCTTACTTGGTCTGGTATGACCAACAGCTCACGGTGGCAAATGTTAGCAAAGTTTATAAAGATCTTTTAAAAGAGTAAAAATGTTAATGCAAGATAATGTGGTAACCATGGTAACACTTGCTTCCTGATAAGAAAGTAACAGCGAGTTAAAACAGAAGTGTGTTGCATATTTTAGAAGTTTCTCTGTTTGTCGTTCTAAATGTCACATGAGTCTCGGCTGCAGTCTGGAGTCACGTTGCTCATTATCTATTTCTTCTTGAGCTCTTTGTCGCATCGTGACTCGCTGTGAATGTCTCATGAATGAGTTTCGTGTCAGTTCACATGACCTCTTTGCTCCTCATAGAATCATTTGTATTAAGTCATTGTGAACATACAAAAACAGACCCAAGAGGCAACAGTGTATCATTTTTTGCCTTCATCTGTAAGGCTTTTGTTTTGAAGTCCTTTTTGAGATTCTCTGGTTTGAATATGAACTTTATGCGGAGCACACATTCTGTACACAAGTGGAAGTACAGATAATTGTGTAAAAGTAGAAATACTGATTCAACTTCTTTAATCTAGTAAAAGTGCAAAAGTAGCAAAGCTAACTGAACTTCACCTTTTCTCTGGTCGAGCGTTCCTCACTTGTCTGTCTCATCTTGTTATGTCTTTCTGGTCTTTTTTTGTTTTTTATGTTCCATCTTTTTCGTCTTGTTAACTCTATTTTGTCTCTTTACATTTTTTTTCATCTTGTTACGCCTTTTTCATCTTATGTCTTTTTTTTTGCCTTGTAACATCTTTTCCGCTGTTCTTTTTATTTTGTTACGTCTTATGTCTTTTTTGTTTTGTTATATCTTTTAAGTTGTTTTTCATCTTGTTGTTTTCTTTTGTCTTCTTACAAAATTTTTGTCTTGTCACATCTTTTATGTAGTTTTTCATCTTGTTTCATCTTTTCTGTCCTGTTACACCTTTTTCGACTTATTACATCTTTTTTGTCTTTTATGTTGTCTTTCATCTTGTTACGTCTTCTTCATGTTATGTCTTTTTTGTCTTGTTACATCTTTTACTTTATTTTTCATCTTTCTACATCTTTGCTGTCTTGTTACGTTGTTTTTAGTCTTGTTACGTAGTTTTTATCTTGTTATGTCTTTTTGTCTTGTTTCATCCTTTTTGTCCTGTTATATCTATTATTTCCACACTTATTTCTGCATTAAAACTAAAGTAGCAAACCTGTGTTGAAAATATAAGGAGGACAGAGATTTGTGTTCAAATATGGAAAGTAAAAGTCAAGAGTTGTCAATATGTAAGTATGTCCTTAGGAATATGTTTGTATTCTAGTGTGATCAATTGTGCCTCCTCTGTTCTCGTCCAGGTGGGAGGGACGATGTACAACACTGGCCGCCACGTCTCTCTGCGATTGGACAAGGAGCATCTGGTTAACATTTCTGGAGGGCCAATGACGTACAGCCATCGTCTGGAGGAGATCCGGCTACACTTCGGCAGTGAGGACAGCCAGGGCTCCGAGCATCTGCTGAATGGACAGGCCTTCTCTGGAGAGGTGAGGACTCTGCCAAATCAACTGAAGAAAACACACTACTGTCACCACATAAAGACTCAGGACAGACACGCTGGTCTTCACCTCATTTCAGCAGAAGCAGCAGCTCTGCCTTAATGAGTTTGTCAGACAAGATTTTACTAAAACATCAAGGTGAAAATGGAAGTACTTTTGGCAGTGGTTTTATAATCTCTGGTTACAGACACTCCAAAAAGCTTTTGCTCAGAAATCTTCAAAGTTATGAGGAATTAAAGTAGAAGTTTAGTTACGCTAAACAGAAAACGCCACAATCTGCCCCTTTGACAAGTTTCCTTTACCCCCTTTGGACGGTATTAAGTATGTTATGCAAGTTAACTTCCCCTAGTTAAACTAGTTTAACACTAGTTAAAACATTGATTTTTGGTTTCACACAGGACACAAACAGCAGTCTCCTGGGAAAAAGTCCCACCCCAACTATGTCTTCTGACCCCCTTTGCTCCCATCCATAGGTGTAGTGCTGCCGGCGCACACTGTAACAACACTGTGGAACTTTTCTCCAAGTGAGAATATAAATAGAAAATTTGCTTAATCTGTTTTTTAAGGGGCTGATGATTGAATCATCATGTAAGTGTCCTGCAGACTGGCGCTTGCATTTCAGACAAGAAACAAGAGAATGATTGAACGCTCAGGGTTGTCATATTGACATAATTGATGAGATAATTAATACGTAAGTGTGGTGCAGACTCGCAGCAGAGAGAGAGAGGGAGAGACTCATGTGGACTGACTGCCCTGTAATATTCTCATCATGATGCAGTTATTTATAAACTCTGTCTAACATTTGATCCTGTGCCCAGTTATAGTGGATTAATGTATGTAAATGTGCCTCTGTAGGTACAGTGGTTAAATGACCTGAAACGAGACACAATTTAAGTGTGTGTCTGTATGCATGCATGGTACTTAAACATATAGCCAGACACCTCTGGTCCAGTCCTAATTACTGTCGCAACTACAGGTCGAAGCCTAATGATAACCGTAAATATGGGTTGTAATGAGATGCATGCACAGGGGGACAATACAATGGCCCCAGCTGTATGCGGAGGGTTAGGGGTGGGCACCAGCGTGCCGAAAGTTGTGATGTATTTATTGTGAAACCATTCCAATTATATGACCTAAAGTACGACCACTACTACACCTCTGTGATAAAAACATACATGGAACCGTTTAACCATATACAAACTTATAGAGGCCAACTAATTTTCTATATGTAGGGCAGCCGCTATGGCCCTGGATTACATTTTTAAGGGCACTCTAAAAGGCACACCACCACATTTTGCCCAATGGAGGGCACCCCAAGGTTATTTAATAACGTTTTATCCACAGGAAGAGCACCCGATAAGGCACTTTACCACATTTTCTCCACTGGTGGGCAGTCTAGAGGGTATTTAATCACATTTTACCCACTGGAAGGGCACATTAAAGGGCACTTAACCACATTTTGTCCACTGGAGGGCACTCCAGAGAGCATTTATTCACATTTTCTCCACTGGAAGAGTACCTTGGAAGGCACTTAACCACATTTTGTCCAGTAGAGGGCAGTCTAGTGCGCATTTAATCACCTTTTAGCCACTGGCACGGCACCTGAGAAGGCACTTTACCACATTTTATCCACTGGTGGACACTCTAGAGGACACTTTATCATGCTGTAACTACCTCAGGGGCAACCAAGAGTGGACTTTAGCTATGTTTTTTTGAACACAGGGCCACTAGTGGGAGCAATCATCCCTCTGCTCCCTCTCTGAGTTCACCACTGGGGGTGGGCTGAATCATAATATGCTTCTTGTCTGGCGAGAGGGTTGTCAACTGCTATGCACAACTCAAACTGTGTGCTGAGTTTACTGAACCTAAGCACAGGAAATGCAGATCTACATGCAAAAGATACACGGTTAAAATGCAAAATGTTCATCCAAACAGGGCTGAAAATGTATGTGGATCACCAAAAAAATGGGGTTGTCATTATTCCAGAGGTAAAATCACACATAAAACGGATTTAAAAAATTGACCAGCACACTTAATATTAGAATCATCCCAGCAGAGAAAGAGAACCTGTCTGAGTGAAGCTCTTGACCATCTGAAAGCAGACTTTAATGAAGTGAGCAGGTTTAAATATTTTAAAGGTTTTTAAAGGCAATAGCATAAATTGGTCCTTAAATCTCCATTTCAAGTACTTTTGATTCCAGCGTCTCCATCATGCTTTTTTTTTTTTTTTTTTTTTTTTTTTTTTTAAGTTAATTCAGTGGATTGTTGAAAAGCTTTTCACGTGCCTAAATGAGTCAGAATCTCCCCCGGTCTGCAGAGGATCATGTGGCGTTCTAAGTGAGTTTTGTCACATGGCGGCTGCAATGATTTGCATCAGTTGTTTCAGCAGGAACAAACTCGTCTTGGAGATGACAGTTAAGCATTTAACTCCCTTCCACACACACACACACACATTCTGCGTCCCTACACACACTAACACACACTGCCGCACTCTGCCATTTTTAAATTTTGACGAGTGAAACAATTAGCTTCCCTGGCTTTGATTGTTCAACAAAATCATGAGTCACTCACGCTGCTGCATTCCGCCACCACCATTATATGAATAACCAATTTGTGTGGCAACAAAATAATTGCAGTCTTGACAGGCAAATTTATTATAATTAATGATAATCATTTATCCTCCCTCAGAGTCTGAGAGCTGATATTCAAATCATAATAAAACAAGTGTTTACTGCGTCCTTCAGGGGGGGGGGAGAGCTGTAACCCGAGCCTGAAAGGACACCCTTCCCACCCCCTCACCCCCCCGCACACACAGATCACTGTTTCTCCCTCCAGGACTTGATGTTTTATTTCACCTCTGCCTTCAGTCTCTGGCGCGCCCTTTGTGAGTTAACACTTTGTTGGAGTTCTTCAGAGACAAGCAGAGAAGCTCTGAAAAGATTTGTCGCTGATATCTGAAATGTGATGTCACACCGCTGCCATATTGCACACAGCATCCCCGAGGCGGGCAACAGAGGGGGGTGGAGGGCTGTGCAGACGACATATAATTTCTACTGGGAATAATGGAGGGACATGCCTTTAAAATAGGCGTCATGTGTATGTTTTCAATGGTAGAATGTTAACTCCCTAAAGGCTGCTCCAATCCCAGATAGGGGGAGCATGACATCATTGTGATCATTAGTGGATATACAGTTGTGAGCAGCCGGGAGCATTTATTAGAATTGATTTTGCCTTGGGCTTTAGGTCTCAGGCTGCAGTACAAGCTGCCCTGTCCATCTGATTGGTGGAGCCTGCTGTGGCTGGACGCAGAAATATTTTCATTCGGGGCTCAAAAAAATAAACATTTGCTTTCCTCTGTGTGTTTGGGGGGAGAAAAAAATCACCAATTTCAGTGTCATCACAGCAGTGTTGTGTTTGGTACACTGAGAAAAACATTTTTCTTATTTGGGAAGTTTTCTTTTTCTGTTTGGCACTAGTATTTGATTCTTGACATTTTTAACACTTTCTGTTTTCAATTTTGGCAAAAATCACAGGCACACAAATTGAAAATTAAACTTTATTTGATTAAATCATTTTGTTTCAATACTGGCGCTCAGACTTTTATAGTTTCTGGAGAGATGGACTGATTTTGGCTGACAAAGAACTGTTTCACATTAACAACTTCATGTGCTCTTTTTTGTGTTCTCACCCAGGTGAGAATTACCACATGGCAGCTTTTTGGCTATTTACACCTTAGTTAAGCTATTAAAGCTGACAAAGTCTTTCTAGAGGAGAGGTTGTGGTGGAACAATGAGTTGTGTAGGACTCTCTTCTGGGAGGCAGCAGAGGTTTGAGTCCCAACCTGGGGTACTGCAGTTTGAGTCTCATGTCAGACTAGGTGTCAATATGAATAGCGAAAACAAGCATTGTTGGCTGAGGACACCTGTGTGCGTGTCCCTGCCATGCTACGCTATATACATATATTAATGTGTAAATACTCACATTAACAATTTACATCCTCAGTGCAAAAAGCATTGTTGGCTCAGGACACCTAGGTGCTTGTCTCTATCATGCTAGGCTGTACAGTATAAACCAGGGTGCAAATAGCCATATTGGCCATAAATAAATAGCTACATTGGCTATTTACACCCTGGGTGCAAATACTATTGATGCACAAAGACACCTGGGTGCTTGTATCTCTATATACACCAAGGTGAAAATAGTCACGCTGGCTTATTGCTGGGCGATATAAAGATATTATATCATATCATGATATAAAACTAGATATCATTTTAGAGTTTGGATATTGTTATATTGGGATATTGTAGAAGTGTTGTCTCTCCTGGTTTTAAAGGCTGCATTACAGTACAGTGATGTGATTTTCTGAACTCATCAGACTCTGGACATATTGTAAGATTTTGTAAGATCATCCCTATTTGAGAATTTACGATAATTTTGTACATCAAGATACACATCGTATATCATTTCATGGTCTAAAAATATTGAGATATTATTTATAAGATATATTGCTCGGCCCTACATTGGCCATTTAGATGTAAATACCCACACTGGCTATATACACCCAGGTTTAAATAGCTACATTAACTATGTACACCTTGTATACACCTGGGTGTAAATAGCCACATTGGCCATACACATTTGGATGTACATGCCCACACTGACTATTTTCCTTCAGGTTTAAATAGCTGCATTAACTATTAGCACTAAATCATTGTTGTTTAAGGACACCTGGGTGCTTATCTCTGCCTTGCTAGGCTGTATACACCCGGATGTAAATAGCTCAATTAGCCATATACACCTAGGTATAAATAGCCACATTGAAGATCCATACCCTAAGTGTAAATACTACTGTTGTACTGTAAGGACACCCGGGTCTTTGTTTCTGTCATTCTAGGCTGTATACACCCAGGTGCAAATAGCCACTGTGGCTATTTACACCCTGGGTGCAAATACTATTGGTGGGTAAGCACACCTGGGTGCTTGTCTTTTCCACACTAGGCTATATACACCTGGGTGTAAATACCCACACTTGCCATATGCACCCAGGTGTAGTTTATGTGGCTATTTACACTCAGGGTGCAAAGAGAATTATCGGCCACGGGCACCTTGGTATTCTGCCTTATTTTATGACATCTTTTTGTAGTTTATTGTTAAACGCACAGGCTTTTCTTTGTTCTCTATTACATAATTACATAAAATGCAATTGTCAGGGTTGGTGCAGTAATGACCCAGACGTTAACACAAACACTAACCTGATTCTTTTGTTAGACTTATGGAAAAGCACAGTGATCAATTTTATTATGATTTTGTTTTGTTTTTCCCTTCCCCAATTATCCAAATAGCTGATTGATAGCATGTGTCCCAGACTCTATTGTTTCCACTCACACTCTCTATTTAAGGAGCTAACAATAGATGTGGGTTTCAGTAGAATAACCGGCAGTGCTGCTTAAATAGACAGATAGTTGCAGCTTTGCTAAAGCTGCCAAACAGCAAGGAAAACAAGGCCAGGAAAGGTTGCTAACAGATGTTTTTTTTAAAGCATCCCATTCCCTTTTGCCATGTTCTCCTCAGTCAAACAACTGTTCCTGACTGAAATGGCAACTCGAAAACATCCTCCTCATCCTCTGCCACCTCCCCCGATAGCCCACCCCAGCCTCTCTCTGAGCCAAAGCCGTGACTTCAAGGTCCAATAAGATGTTTCATAATCGAAAATGCAGAAAATTCACTCTCATTCCCTCCCTCTCTCTGGCTCCCTCTCGCCCCCATCTGCAGATGAGTGGTGGCTGTGCATGTCCTTGAAACGTGAACAAAAAGAGAAATATTAAAACTTTTTAAAGCAAAGCATCCTTCTGAAATGGCAGCCTGTGGGAGGATGGGGGTGGGGTGGGTATGGTGGCATGTCTGTGTGTGTGTGTGTGTGTGTGGGTGCTTGTGCATGTGTGTGGGTGCATTAGCACTCCAAAGCATTCGTCTTTAAATCACCCCTTTATACTTTATATCTCCCAACTCATCGTGCCTGTTTCTCTGCATTCCATTTTGCTTGACAGTCTGTGTGTGTGTGTCCATGGTCGGAAAAGATCAAACATTCAAGCAGTAAAAAAAATTCAAACATCAAAAAAAATACATCTTCCATATGGTACAAATTGCGCTCACACACACTCATACATACACATAATAAACCTCAGATAAAATAAAAGTCATCAGCATCACCATCGTCAAAATATTCAAATGCATGGCTATATATAGACTTTGTTAGGATTACCCAGTGCATTAATGATGTGATCCAATCTACACCTCCATTTGTATTCATAGGATTTATTATCAGTATCTCACATGTGGGCACATTAAATGTTGATGAATGTATGCCTGTATAAAATCCAAGCTCACAGTAACATCCACGTGGTAACATGAGCACATGTATCTTCACATCAGCTGAATGCATGATGAATTTGTGTACAAGTGTTACTCTGAGTATAGGACTTATGTCAATATGTATCTCGTTTATCCATCAGTGGAAGGCTAACTGAATCAGACTTGGTCTTTTTCATTGTAAAGTAGCTTTTTTTCCCCCTCTTCAAACAAAGCAGCACCGTAGCGATTACAGAATGCGTTGTAATCTTAATGCTGTCAGATGGGTCACACTGTGGACCATGGTTGCAAATGCAAGTTGCAAGGCAGTCGGTCTTGGGCGCATTGACTGTATGAGCATCTCCAAGCATTTTATGTACAACCCCAATTCCAAAAACATTGTGACGGACAAGAAAAGGCCGGAAAAGTTGTGGAATACTCAAAAAACACCTGTTTGGAACATTCCACAGGTACACAGGTTAATTGGTAACAGGTGGGAATGTCACAATACCAGGAATATATTAGTTGATACCAACACCAGTGAAATTTCCATGATTCTCGATACCTAATTCGATACCAAGGTAAAAGACAAAAACGAGAATAAAAATTCAGCTGTTATAGTTTTTCTTGCCTGCCACAAATCACTGTCAGGGGCGCACGCTGTCATGTCTGGAAAGTAATGCAGAAGTTATATCTGCTCAGATATTATGTCTGTTGCTTTTTCCTTTCTTATTTTAACAATTAATTGTGTCTATACTGTGTTTTCTAGCTCGGTGTTTGGCGGTACAGTATAAAAAAGAAGAATCCACTTTTTTAAGATTTAACCTATTTTGTTATTATTGATTAGCTGAGCTGACAAAGCGCACTGGATGCGCTGCTGTGTGCGCCGCTGCAGCCAGCGTGTATGTGTGTTTGACAGACAGGAGGAGAGGAAGGTCTTTCTGGGAGTCATGAATACTCTGACCACACTTGACCCGCCTGTCGTAACCGTGGTATTTTCTAGAAAAGCCGATCTGAACCCGCCTGCTTCGTTAGTTAACGGGGTTGATCCGCGCTTCGCTGCTGTCTCTTTTGGATAAGTGGAAGCGGAGCTGTTGCTGCAGCTGCACATGTTGCTGTCTTGTAGTTGCTGGTAGGCATTCTTCTCCTTCCTCTGGCTTTTAATAGTTGGTCACACGATATTCACCACTTCACAGCTGCCTGTTCAAGTACTCCAACAGTTTTAGAGCAGCGTTTGTGGAATTTAGGGATTTTACAATCTACAATCCATAACATCATCAAAAGATTCAGAGAATGTGTGTGTAATGGGTAAGGCCGATTGAATTGATTGAATGCCCGTGACCTTTAATTCTTCAGGCAGCACTGCATTAAAAACCCACACGATTGAATAGAGGATATTATGGGCTTGGCAACACTTTGGTAAACTGTCATCGGTAAACACAGTTCATCACTGCATGCACAAATGCAAGTGGAGATGCTACTATGCAAGTGAAATCCATCAACAACGTCCAGAAACATCACTTGCATGAGTGACCACACATCTGTGAAGGCTTCATTAATGCTGAAAGGCACTTAGAAATTTCGGAGTGACATATGCTGCTATCTACATGACGTCTTTTTCAGAAACATCCCTGCACATTTCAGCTGTCAAGACAATACCAAGACACATTCTGCACGTGTTCCAACAGCGTGTCTTCGTAGTTAAAGAGTTGGGGCTCTTGACTGGCCTGCCTGCAATCCAGATGCCAACGGAGACCCTAGATTGTTACATACCAAGCAAAAATTGGAAAGAATTTCACTTTCAAAACTTCAACAGTTAGTGTCCTCAGTTCTCGAATGCTCACTGAGTGTTGTTAAAAGGCATCAAATTCAGAATGAGTATATATTTACAAAAAAAGTTTATCAGCTTGAACACTGAATATCTTTGTACTGTAATTAATTGAATATTGGTCGTAAAGGATTTCTGGAATCAGGATTGTATGTAACCTGATACACCAGATGGTTTCTTACTCAGAACCCTCTGGGAAGTCGTCCTAAGAAACAATTTGGAAAAGGGCAGGTACTTTCTATTGTCTAAACAGGCTAACTTCAACTAATTACATCAGCGCTTCTATTGATTCTTCTCGCTGTCGCCACACCTAAAACCACACCCGTAGCTGCCTGTAGTCCCTCCTAGGATGCTAATTGGTTGCGCCACTTTTGGTGCGGACACAGACAGATAACTTGAAGCCTGACAAGATGGATTCTCACGTGATTTCACGAATCCAGCTGCCTCACATGTTAAGGTTGTATGTGCCGCAGTACAAATTTATTCAAGTAAGTTGGTCGGTACCGTCATTTTAGAAATAACAAAACACTCATCTACATTGCTACTGCGTTGCATTTGATCTAAAGTCAAAATCTGCACCACAGTATACAGG
>JAJHUR010113439.1:0-45839 GCA_027495735.1 Lutjanus campechanus | reverse complement strand
GTAAAAAACTGTATATACAATGCGAGAGTGAATGTCCTAACCCTACACAGTTGTGTCTGACCACCACCTTGATTTGATCAGGACCTCACAGCTGTGGCCAGCTGTTTAAAGGCTCGGCCCATGCTTGAATGACAATCTGTGTTTATCTTCGGCTTTCCCCTCTTCCCCCTCCGACTAATTAACTAAGCCCTGAAACACCAAAACACCACGGTCCCCTGAACCTCTTTCTCTCTGACAGCTTCTCCCCGCAGCTGATTTATTATTGCGCGATTTCAAATTAGCGCTGAGTGGAGAACGTCTCGCAACAATTTACACTCACATGACCTGGGACACTTATTAATTATTAGATTTTAATTAGAGATAATTACAATACAGTGCATTTATTTATGTGGTTTTGTATAGACCAATATAATTCTTGAACTTTGCTTATTTATTCAACACAGGAAGAGATCATTATTGTTATCGTCATTTTTTAATTTAAGGAGTTATCAAAAACAGATACACACACACACTCAGGGGATGAGGCATGAAGGTTGCTCATTTTTTATTTCTATACTCCTGTGTCTTCACTTTCAGATTAAATACCATGCCAATCTTTATTCCTCGTGGAAAGTTTTAATTGCCTGGGAAGCAAAGAGACATTTCAGCTCGCCGTATGGCCGACAGCATACATGGTAACGTTTGTTTGAGGGGGCTGCATCATCTGTGCGAGCCCTCCCCTTGTCTTTCAGTGTGAAAAATCCCCCTGATGCACGAGACAGGAATTTGGATAAACCCAGATTACATCAGAAGCCAGGTGAAACAGCTCAAAAGAGACAGCTAAAAATATAATTACGCTGTCAGACACTGCAGGGCTACAGTGTTTAATCCTTTGCCATACTGATGCCACTGCTTGTCGTAATTTAATATTCTTATCCAGTGCCTTAATATATATTTCTTCCCCCTAGTTAATTCATCATTTTTTAGCTTATTTATTCTAGTAACAATCACAGTATTAGCCTTGGCAAGCTTTGTGGTAACATAATGCTTTACGGTATTAAATCCTGGCAAGTGTTCACATGCTCTTATTTTGGAATATTGCTCACAAGTTGATGCAGATGAGGCTGCTGGATTTTTTCCATTTCCATCATATGTTGACAGCATTAGTTATTTTGTTTATAAGATCCTGCACTGCTGCCGAGTCTCCCTCTTTGTTCAATCTTGTCACATCTTATGCATTTTTTTTCTTTGTTTTTTTTTTGTTTTGTTTTGTTTGTTTGTTTGTTTGTTTGTTTTACGTTGTTTTAGTCTTGTTAGGGCATTGCTGTCTTGTTATAATTATTTTGTCTTTTATGTCTTGTTACATATTTTTTTTGTCTTGTTATGCTATTTTGTATTAGTATGTTGTTTTTGTCTTTTATGTCTTTTTTGTCTAGTTAGGTATTTTTTGTCTTGCTACTTTGTCTTGCTATTTTTGTCTTGTGTCATTTTTGTCTTAGTACATCTTTTTTTGTCTAGTTACTTCTTTCCCGTCTTTTTTGTCGTTTACGTCCTTTTTGTCGTTAGGTATATTTGGTCTAGTTACTTCTTTTGTGTCTTTTTTGTCTTTTATGTTTTTTCTCTTGTTACTTCTTTTACACCGTTTTTGTCTTGTTACGTCTTTTACATTGTTTCTGTCTTGTTACATAATTTTTGTCTGTTTTTTTTACATAGCTTTGGTCTTGTTATGACATTTTTGCCTTATTACTTCTTTTAAGTCTTCTTAGTCATGTTGCGTCTTTACTGTCAAAACAGACAGCTAAAAAAATAATTATACTGTCAGACACTGCTGAGCTACAGTGTTTAATCCTTTGCCAAACTGATGCCACTGCTTATTGTAATTTCATTTTTTTTCAGTAATTTAATATATATTTCTTCTCTGTGGTTAATTCGTCATCATCATATTTTTTCAGCTTATTTATTCTAGTAACAATCACAGTATTAGCCTTGGCAAGCTTCGTGGTAACATAATGCTTTACGGTATTAAATCCTGGCAAGTGTTCATGTGCTCTTATTTTGGAATATTGCTCACAAGTTGAAATAAAACTCCTCACATGCCCCGCAGATACGCAGATGCAGATGAGGCTGCTGTTTTTTTTTCCCTTTTCCGTCACGTGTTGACAGCGTTAGTGCTTTATCTTTTGTTTACAAGATCCTCCAGTGCTGCTCACCATGTCGTGAAAAACATAAATGAGATTTCGCTAAATAGCATTTTTGCCCCATATGGTTTTGCTGAGGCAGTAGCCCCTTTAAAACAATCTGCGGTTCCATCTGGTCACTGTGGTTTTTGCCCCCTCGCCAGTTTGTCCCCCCCACCCCCCAACCTCGCTTTCACTTACTGCCGCAGCACGCCGCCCCAGTTTGAGAACAGTCTCGCAAAACATCCTGAGGGCGTCTCTAGGTGGACGCCTACATGAGAATCATCGCTCCTTTCTCTGGATGCTTCTGGGACTCCCGGTGAATCGTGTTCAGCCTTTTCTGGCCTCCGTTTTTAAGTCCCGTGAAGGAAAAAGAACAAAGAGGCTCAGAGGAGGAGAGGAAGAGAGGAGGGGATGAGTTTGGTGTGAGCAATAATGTAAGGCGTATCGATTCGGAGGGATCTGCTTTCATTGCTCATCCCTCACCGAGCAGCAGATCACTCTTCCTCCCTCGCTCAGGTGGCATGGGGCCCAACCCTGGCGCCTGCCACCCTGCCCAGATTAATTGAAGCATGCTGTTGTAAATGAATCACATATGGCTAATATCTCCCCACTTTCCCCCTCTCCAGCTTTCCGCTCGCATCACCTATCCTCGTTTGTGTCCTATTTAGAGAAAAGACAGAGGTGGCAAAAGTACGCACGGTCTTTACTCAAGTAGAAGTACAGGTACTGGTGAAAAAAAGATTTTGATAAAGGTAGAAGTACTGTTTCAACCTCTTTACTTAAAAAAGTGGCCCTGAAATATATTCAGGGCCTGTAGCCCTCCCTTTCTACTGGCTGTGTCTGACTAAAACTCACCTTTTCTCCGTGATCGAGTCTCCGCCTCTGACTGTTTCATCTTGTTACGTTGTTTCCGTTAAGTTATGTCTTTCATGTTGTTTTTGTCTTGCTACGTTTATGTTATGTATCTACGTCTCTTTTGTCTTTCGTCTTGCTACATCTTTTGTGTCTTGTTAATTCTTTTGCTTCATTTTTGTCTCGTTACGTTCTTGTTACGTGTTTTTCATCTTGTTCAGTCTTTCTTGTGCTGTTCTTCTTCCACATCTTTTTTGTCTTGTTACATCTTTTACATTGTTTCTGTGTCATCTTGTTTCATCTTTTATGTCTTGTTACATCTTTCTGTCTTTTTACGCCTTTCTTGCCTCGTTTTGTATTTTATGTCTTTTTTCTCGTTACCTCTTTTTAGTCTTGTTACTTCTTTTACATCTTTTTTGTCTTGTTACTACTTTTACGTCACACTACGTCTTTTTTTTATTGTTTTATTGTGTTGTTTTGTGTTTTTACATCTTTTTGTCTTGTTACATTTTTTGTCTTGTTGGGTCTTTTTCATCATGTGACATATTTCTCATCTCATTGTGTATTTTTTGCCTTGTTACTTCTTTTTCGTCTTGTTCTGTCATTTTTGTTTTGTTATGTCTTTTATGTTGTTTTTATCTCCTTGTGTCTGTTGTGGATGATATGCACTGATGGACACACCGAGGAATCATCTTTTCTATTTGTTATTGTCAGTCTGTTGAGGTTGAATTTAAACTTAAACTGTATTTAAACTTAAATAACGACTCGGTTCAGAAAATGCAAGAAGTAGAAAGTACAGATATTGTGTTACAATGTGGGGAGTAAAAGTAAAGAAAAATAAATACTCAAGTAAAGTACAGATACCTGAAAACTCTACTGAAGTACCGTAGTTACTACCCATCTCTTGGAGCAGACAATTTCACCCAAGTCTCTTTGCCTATATTTTTAAGGAAGTGCTGCTCAACACAAAAAAGGGAGAGGAAGAAGAAAGTGTAAAGGTAGCCAAGGTCAGGTGCTCATCGCTTTGAGTTCACTGTAAAATTCATGACTTTCCCTTTTGGTTTTTCATTTGTCTCTTTCCACAGTCCACCCTCTTGCTCTTAACTTGGCACAAAGCAGATTAATTGCGCTGTCGTACAAAAGGTAGGAATAAGCCAGCGCACCTGTCCCTGATGCCACCTAGCATTAAGATGAATGCGTCATAGCTTTGGTCTTTATTAGTTATTTATAAGACCCACTGCCCAGAATAACAGCACTAAAAGAAGGGGACAGAGTGAACAGTCGCCAGCGGCGTTTTTGGCACCGACGCTCACAAGGAAGTCATATGAAGGAGTGATAAATGTTGACCGAAGTGACATTAACAACAGTGTCCTGCCAGGCGGCTCGATAGGGTTTTGTGTCAACACAGCGTGGTTGCCATGTAAACATCATGCACGGTCGAGACTGTGTGAGCAACACGCTGGAGGAGGATTTGTTTATCTTAATAAATCTTGACATAAGTTGTTGTAACCATTTAATGGTCCCACAGAGAAGAAAGTCACAGAAGTATTAGGCTTTTGCATTTATTTATCTCTTTGTATGGACAAGGGATATTAGAGAGCAGTAAAACTTTTTAAATATGTTTTTAAGAATAAAAGGAGGTATATAAAAATAATCAAACATAATATGTAGTTCACTCTGTGTAGAATACCCCTAGTTATGAGCATGAGGTGGTCAATATCCTCAACTGTTGTGCTGAAATTTTGCTTTGTTGAATCAGTATAGCAGTATTAGCCATATCACATTGGATTTACCTGATTATATTTTTATTGAACAGATCTGAAAAATCATACAGATATAATTGTATTCCATGGCAATATTCAACTTTGGTAAAACAAAAACTTTTTTTTCCCTTTAAATTGCAATTTACATCATCTTGTTAAGTAGGTTTGAAACTAAAGTAAGTCAATAGTTTTTCACAAAGGAGGAGAAATCAAAGCTTCTCTGCCGAGCAGTCATGAGTAGGCTAACTAACTTTTTAGCCAGCTAGCAAACAATGTAACATTTGGTTACCTCTGTAGCTAGCTAGCAAACAGTCAAATGTTTTGTTAACTTTTTAGCTTGCTAGCAAACAATGTATGCTAGCTAGTAAATAATAGCATTTTGTTTAGGTAGACAGAGAAGTAGAAATGATTGTCTTCCCTCATTTATTTTTGAATTTATTTTTTATTTTTTGGGGGGTAGTGGAGGAGTAAGCAATCTCCATATTTATTCAACTTAATTTCAGTTCACACCATGAACTTAGATTTATGATACTTAGTTTTTAGTTGTACAACAGACCTCTGCTTAAATTTAAATCTGTATTGCTCATTTAAACCTAGTTTTGTTCAACTCTTATTAGACCTAATCTTATAATAAATTAATTTTTGTTGGCGCTACCAAGTCTGAGTCTACAGCCATACTGTGAGGCTGTCCTTAAACATATTAAATGCTGAAGTCAGCGAGCTGACCTGCTGACAGTTACAATACCAACACAGTACATAATACAAACCTTAGTTTAGCGTGTTAGCATGCTGACATTTGCTGAATTAGCATAAAACACAAATTGCAGCTGAGACTGATGGGAATTAGGTTTGCATGTAATTGGTCATACCAAATTTGTTCTGGACCAGAGTGGTGGACCAACTGACAGACCCACATTACAATCAATTTTATGTTATACGAGTGTCCATCCAGTGTATGGATAATACAAATAGGATTATATAAAGAAACTACAAACATGCTATGATAAGGGTGAATTTTCTGCCACTATCTTCCTGGCAGTAAGCCACCTGAAATGGTTATTTTTCAACATGATATCACATCTAAAAATGTTCTTATCCCAATAGCTGAGAGGACCATTACAGGAAGAGCGGAGTGGATTTTGTACCACTCGTGGGATTATTTTGTTCCTGTCAACTGAGATTATGGAGCTCTGCAACACAGGAGGCGTTTACAGGCTATGAGCTAATATCTGAACTGACTCAAGACGTCTGATAGCTAACAAGAGCACAGCCTCTCACAAAGCCACAGTGCCCCGTTGGTCCCCCTCTTATCATCAGATTGATCAGGGTGTATTCTCTTACTTGGCAGAGCCCCTGATTGCATGGTTAGAAATTCAAGTGGTAGCTGTATCAGGTTTGATATGAATATTATGCGGTTTGCCCATGGGGACAATTCCATTTGTAAGGCCGACCCCCTTTTTTGTCTGAACCCCTTTGGATTGTCACTTTGCATTTACTTTAAGAGGTAAAGCTTTTAAACAATCGGAATAATGGAAAGCATGCCTTGGTGGTGACACCGCTATGATCTATATCAAAGCCATCTGGAAAATAAAAGTCCCTGCTTGTCTTTAAAAGAAAAAAAAAAAAGAAAAGCGCGTTTGGGTTCTTTAAATCCTGTTTCTTGAATTTCCACATTACATCCTGTGTTGAGGGGGCAAGCCAGTGAATCAGTTCATGCAAATGTTCTATGCGATTGCACTTCAAACGGCTCGAGGAGGATGCCTTTAAATTTAGATGCAGTAAACTAAACCCTTGTCTATCATTGTGGTTGTGTTCATCCCCGAACGCCCTCACATTTCCTGATCCATCTACAAAAACAGATGTTAACAACACCGTCCTGTATGCGTGAGCCTCACTTTTGAATGCACTGACCTGTTTTTTATTAAATCCAATCTCAATGTATGCGATCCTCACACTAAACGCTGTGTTTCGGCTCCCAGCGTGCACTGCCCGCATGCATTTGTCACACTGAGCCACTTGTTCGACCCGCTGTTGTGATTAATTGTGTGGTTCTGCACAGATTTACTATGATGGTCCCCGCTGTCAGAGCATGAGCGTGCGGCCCGGCTCTACAACGTCCACCGTGGTTAAACAAATAGACGAAGAGGCAGAGCGTGCACGCGCTGGAGCGCTGATGGGGTTTGTGGGTGCTTTATTCAATGAGCTAAACCTCTTTGTTCTCCCACCGACCTTCATCCAGACACTTTTATGTGACAACGAGGTGTGCCCCACAACACACAACTTGCAATATCAGAGGGAATTTTTTACATAATTATTACTCATTTTCATTGAACACACATTAAAGGACTAGTGTGTCGGATTTAATGGCAGCTAGCGGTGAGTTTGTAGATTGTAACTGCCTTGCCTCACTCCGAAGACTGGCATTTCCCAATAAGTCCATTCCCAAGTCCTAAACTTTGAGCTTTGAGTCCGAAACCAGTCAAAATGCACCTTATATTTACATTTGTTAAGTTTACATTAACCCTTGCGGTGAACTGGTGACTTGTCCAGATTGTACCCCGCCTCTCGCCCAATGTCAGCTGCGATAGGCTCCAACCCCCCCCCGCGACCCGCAAGTTTTGTATATTGAAATTTGTTTTCTTTTTTCTTTTCTTTTTTTTTTTTGACCACCTTGTAGTTTGGTACCAAATATAACAAATTTATCTTTCGTATCATTTTTCCAGATACCAAACAGAATGGTAGTTCTGAGGAATTACTTATCTGTTGAGCTAAGCATTAGTTTGCTGGCTACGTTAATTTTCTTGTGCAAGAAAACGCGCAACTTCAAACACTGAACAAAGCTGAAATTTGTTGCATCTTTGTCTGTAATTGTCAACTCACAAGTTTTGTACTTTTGTTGAAGGCCTTATAGTTTGATACCAAATATAACAAAAACTATCTTTGGTATTATTTTTTTTCCAACTGGTGCTCAGGAAAGTAACTAAAACTTGATTGGATGCTGTCAGTTTGGTTGGGAAATGGGGAATTATGTGTCGACTTGCTGGGAATTGCTGGGAAATGAATTAATTCCTGGCACACTTTTAAAATGACATACTTTTTAATCTTTGGACTTGAGGGAAGGTATCAAGTATTTTCAAGTCCAAAGCCTCAAGTCAGAGTGTGTTAATTGTGTGGTTCGGCTCAGATTTACTTTGATAGTCCCCGCTGTCAGAGAAGAAGCGTGCGGCCTGCCTCTACAACATCCACTGTGGTTCAACAAACAGACGCTGGAACACTGATGGGGTTTGTAGGTGCTTCATTCCTCACACTGAACCTCTTTGTTCTCCCACCGACCTTCATCCAGACACTTTTATTTGACAACGAGGTGTGCCCCGCAACAGCCGATTGGAGCTGATGTCCCTACGCAGTCGCGAGGGGTGGTGATTATGACTGTCATAAAACAGCCTTGGCTCCATCTCCCCGGTGTATAAGAGCAGGAAAACAATAGCTGGCACATGTGCAAGAAAAAAAAAAAAAGAAGACCAAGGGAATGGCAGAAATTCCCCGTCCTGTTATTTAAAACTGTTAAGAGCTAGCAGGTATTTCTCATGACTATCTGCTTTCCCCTGGGTATCAGGTATCTTCGGGGGAGAGTCTCGAAATGCCTCAGAAAGGTAGTCGGAATGCAGAGACTGCACATGGAAGCATTTTAGACGACTGCAGAGCAGGCGGCCGCTGGAGAGATGTAAGACGAAACATTGCTCAATGTCCTCTTCAATGTATCTCTTGGAAAGAGAGTGTTAACACATGTTCAGTTCCCGGGCTATCTAGCCCAGTGTGTGTGTATGTATGTGAGTGAGTGAGTATGTGTGTGTGTGTGTGTGTGTGTCTGGGGTTGCAGAATAGTAACTGCCGTGTCATAGCGGGGGTTGTGTAGAAATACGCCCCTGGGACTTCAGCGCTGGCTCAGGTCCAGCTCTACTGATACGTTAACAAGAAGAACTTGTTCTTATCAATGGGGTGCTTTATTCCTGCTGTACACACACACACACACACACTCACACACACACATAGACAGAAACATCAACAGACACACAGACAAGAGACAGACACAAAAAATGCAAACATGAAAGATGCCAATAAACTCACAGACAGACAGACATCCACACACAATAGACTGACAGACAAACACACACACACACTGACCAGTAGGCCCACAGACAAACAGACAGACAGACACATAAACCTTAGAGGGCAATAAACACACACAGAGATGGACACACAGACACACTCACACACACAGTCACAGCCCAGGAGGTACAAAAGCAGTGCTGACATCAGGAATGCTCCTTCAGATCCTCATCGCAGCACCTCATACACACACACACACACACACACACACACACACACACACACACTGCCCGCTTGTTATTATTTCTAGTAAAAGGAACCTGAATCTTTCAACCAAGAGGAATTATGCAAAAAGAAACGGAGATGTGGGAGGCTTGTGTGTATGTTTGTGTAGGTATGGGAGTGCCCAGTGGTACAGTGGTGTCTTGTTAGTGGGTATACAGGGTACGGGGGTTTTTTTTTGTATTTTTGTCTTTATTATATCTTAATGTACCTGGCTGCAATGACAATTTAATTCATGTCAACTACCTATCAATTAGGGCTGAACGATTCTGAAAAATGATCTGATTGACCCTTCCTAAGTCCCGCCCAGTGTTGCTCTACTATCTGATAACGGTTGAGAAAACTTAGTACATCAGTCATCTTTCACCTTTACCTTTAAAAATGATATAGGATTGATACAGGGTTAAATTAGTTTAGTGGTCCCCATACTTTTTCTGAGAATACTTTGTTATTCACATTTTCATTGATAAAATATTTAACGACTAGGATTTAGTGGCATCTGTGGTGAAGTTATAGATTGCAAGTAACTGTCTTGCCTCATCCTCCCCTTCCAATTCCGATTTTGCAAAAAAAAAAAAGAAAAGAAAGAAAGAAAAAAAAGTAAAAAGCCCTATCGAGAGCCAGTGTTTGGTTTCTTCTTTCTGGACTACTGCAGAAAAATCACAGTACAATATGGTGGACTCCGTGGGAGAGGACCCGCTCTCTCTGTAAATATACACTGCTCAGTCTATGGTAATGAATACTTCTATCGATCGAACAATCAGTCCATCCTGACCATTAAAACACAAGACAGTTGTAATGCTAAATAACATGCTTATGCTGTACTTTCTCTGACTAACAAGCTGATCACTGCCAGCATGCACACAGCAGCAGTAAGAATCCATCTTTTGCTGCTGATCTGCGAGCTATCATCAATACCAAAACAGGACTTTGGTAATATTGATACTTAAGGTATTGATCTGCCCACCCCCAGTTTTCACAGACCAAAACACAGAGAGTGGAGCGGCTTGTTCAGTCAGCTTGAATCTCAGCACCTGTTGAGATACATGGGTCTGAGTGGCATTGATCGACAGCACCCCCTGCCCACCAGCTACCATGATGTCATCTAATGTCTCTAAGGTCTCCTGGAGATGCTTGTGACTGTCATCAATATCAGTGTTTGTGACAGTTCTTCTAATTAGCTAGCTACTTCTGTTTTATCTATACCCGTTCATTTAATACCACTCCATGAGGCTTACAGGTTACAGAAAAACAATCTACCCAGAGTTTAGCCTTGTTTTGGCCCCTTGGGGACACTACAACATACGGTAAAAATTGACATATTATCACATTATAAAGTTGATGTGTTGAACATGCTAGCAAACAGTTGTCTCTGTACATATCTTGAAGGAAATATCTGGCTCTTTAAGTTCGCCAGCTAGTTGCTAACATTGTCTGTGAACTGTTTGGCAGATTGAGAACAGCTCTTGCTGGAAAGGTTTCTGAGAATCAAAACATTAAAGGTGTGGCTATAAAACCAAAACAACGTGCTGAAAGATGCAAAAACAATCTGTAAAGCTTTAGGGACTGCAGAGTCAGGGCATAATATCACAATATATTTCACATGCTTTATAGTAATGTTAGCTGCGTTGTGGTGGGTGCTGGTTGTTCTTTGACGTTCTAGTGGAGCACATAATCACTTCACAATCTCATAGCTCGTGGTAAGTCTACCTTCGATGTCTCTGACACTAATAATCTAAATCAGGAGTCTTTAACATTTTTCAGCCCATGGACTGCTTAGCTAAAAGAGACAGAGCACGGACTCCCCACTACATACTGTATATTGCATTGAATGTTTTCGGTTCCTCTCGCATTTGCCCCTACCTTTAGCATTAGCCTCACCCTCTGCACTTCTGTTGGTGGTTTCTGAGGTGAAGGGTACAACATGTCAGAGTGTCCTGCTCAAATTGCAGCTAAAAAGAGTGTCTTTGCACCTGGGATAATGATACAGCTAATTGGCCCCTATATTTCAGTAATACGTGGCTAACCAGTCACGGATAGGTGCGGCGCAGAGATTACCTGAAGCCTTTTGTTGTTTTTACAAATAGGCGGACCGGTGTTCCATAGGCTGCTATATTGAATCTACGCTAATGTGTACTTCCCAATTTTAATTTTTGAAAGAAAAGAAAAAAAACTTTCAAATAATTAGCAAACAGTAATTTGGGGGATCCCTACAGTAACTATGAGGACCTCCTAGGGGTCCCTGACCCCCCTGTTGACGATCCACAATCTGAATCCTACATTCAGAATATGAATGGGATTTTCACTTCCAGAACCTCTCTGCTGTGCTCTATATAAAGGAATTAAACATTACATATTGCACCTTTCAAAGGCTGCAAACAAAAGATTTCGTTATGGTTTTGTCATGTTGTGCAAGATGAACACTGGTACGTACTGTTTATCTGGCTATTTTTAAGTATAGTATGCGTGAAACACCAGGGGTGAGTAAATTGCAAAAGGCTGATGTGAGAGGCAAATGCAGGAAAAAGAGGCTGGAAAAAAAAACATCAAGTCTGAAATCACAGATGGTAATGGTTGACAGGAATAATAGGAATAAAAGCAGGAGGAGAGGAGAGCTCTGTCACCTCCTTGGCTGCTGCTCCTGCTGACCACGGGGTGAAGCAGAGCCAGCGCAGTACAGTGCAGGGCCCAACCGTCCCCCTGGCCCTGCTAATCTCTCGACATGGCCTACCTAAATTAAACGGCTTTTTGACAGAATTTAATTACAAACAGCATTAGGCACTTGTCTCACTCTCTCTCCTCTTTCAGGTCTTTCTTTCTCCACAGTAGACCTCTCATTCTTCCTCTTCCACGGCAATTAGCCCCCTTTCACTCATGCCGACAAAAAGCCTTGGTGTTTTTTTGAGCTCGGACTGGTGCACACATTCAGCACAAACACGCATCTAGTATTTGTAAAATACAGCTCCCGCTCTCAAGTAGCACCAAGGACAAGTGCCACATTACTCACACTCACGTGGCTCGACAAGTAGTACAGGTCTATGTGGAGGCAAGGTGTTTAATACTTTTTCCCCAACATCATTATAGCTGTAAAACTCTAAAAGCTCTTCTGTGTGTTTGTCACAGACACAAGCTTTTGCTGCTGTTTTTTTACCTCACACACCCCGGAAGTTACGAGAACCTGCTGTTTTCTCCAGAAATCTATTAAAAGCAGCAAAGCATATGGCTGCTTTTACCGACACCCTCCATCATTTTTAAACAACACGTGTATTGTATTTTTTTCCTCATGTGACTTAATCACGCAGCTCATTATCGTGTTTAATGAGGACTATTTTCACTTCTTCAGCCATTACGGAGCACTTTTTTACGACACACATAGTTTCAGTACTTTGAGTGAAGAGGGAAAGCGAAGCATTAAGTGGGAGGCAATTACACGCACTTTCTGCATATTCCACTTCCAGTTCTATTATAGCTGCATGGATGTGGGTTTGATATGATTGTAGGCGCAGTTATTGTGGTTTTATAAAGTCACGTAAGACTGTAATACATTTGTTATTGTAAATGATGGATTAAATTAGACATTCATTGCAATAATAGCAGTTTTTGAGTATGGTTGGTATGGAGTTGAGTCTGGTTTCTGGGAGGTAATGGAACCAACATCAGAGTTTTTACTGTGGTTAATACGGCATGTTTCTGTTTCACAACTTAAACTTAATTCATGCTTGATCGCTTGCCGGATTGGGGAGTAACGGATTACGTAAAAAATCGGGAATTGTAATCCATTATGGTTACAGAAAAAAAAAGACGTAAAACGATTTTAGATAATTTAGTAAAAATGGTGATTATTGCCACGGTTACAATTTTCTGTAAGACAACTGTGACAAGTGTCAAGCTACTGAGTTTGGGTGAAATACACAATATGCAAGTCGTGGCAATAGGAGTTTCTTCTCACATTAACACAATAACAAAATATGTAGTTTGATGACATCATGAAGTAGCATGGCATCATGGGAGTTGTCATCTTCATTTTTGCAACCAAGTTAAAGCAACCAGCTAGCAATGGCTGGCGGTAAACGCACTGTTACCTTGAATAAACTATGGATTTCTCTACGTTTTAACATTTTGGGAAATTTTTTGGCATAATGTAAGTACCCAACTCATCAAAATGTTTTCAGACAGTTTAATGTGGAAATGTTACACACTTTGGAAGTAATGTAACAAGTTGTGTAACAAAAGAAATGTAATTACTTTTTCAATGAATAATTCAGTTATAAGTAACTTTCAAGTAACTTGCCCAACACTGGTCAAAATCTATCATTGATTTAAGTTTGGCTTTGAAGGTAAATGAGGTACAGAACATTTATCACTCCAGTTTTTAGCTTAGTTTCTTCCTTTCTTCCATCTTTTGGGGGTTTTGTTTTGCCATTTTTATTGTGAATGAGCTGGTTTCTTGTTTCATTCACCTTCTTCTTGAATAATGTAAAGCTGACTTGTGGAACGTGAAATATTATTTTCATATGTCTTATTATTTGGGGGATGTTTAAACCCAAGGTTTCAAGAGATGCTATTGAGCTTTTTATTGTGTTTTATGTCATATTTTCATAATTTAAGTTGAATTGCGGCAGTTGGTGCCCTTTCTTGGTTCTTTAGGGTCTTTTCTTAATAACTTAAAACATATTTCAAACAGTATGGATAGTTTGCCATTACAGTTGTGTTCAGGGACTCACTGTGCTGGGATTTACAACCACTATATAAGCAAACAAACTAATTTGTCGACCTGCTGTGGGTTTAATTACATTTCCAATCGAGTTCTCGTCTCTATAGTCATTTCAGGCCTTTATGGAGGCAACTTGTAACCCCCTAAATGTCCGCAGTGCTTATGGGAAAAACTCCCCAAACTTTACTCTCCCTTGAAACAGTTTAGTGATCTCTACAGCAGAGTCAATAAATAGGGTGCACATAACATTTTTTCCCCCTCCCGCCCGGCTCCCACAGCCCCTCTCGTCTGTGCACGATCCAATTTCAGCCAGACGGAGGTGATCCTTCCTCGGGGCTCGTTCGGCTGGAGGCCGGCTGGGCCGTTTACACAGCGGAGTGAGAATGAGGGATTTCTAATGACTCTGCACTCTGATAGTCTTCCAGCGGTGCCCAAGGCCTCTCGCCAAGGACCTTCCAACTCGACACAACTACTCATCAACCAGTCACATAATTCTAGAGTGCAGGCAGAGCGTGGGGGGCCGCCGAGTCCAGGAAGCTCGGCCGCGACGAGCGTTAGCAGATGCTGATTTGGTGCTTATTTTTCTTCTTTTTGCGCTCAAGTCATCTCTCGGAGAAGTCTCACTTGACAGAGAATTCTTTTACATTTATTTATCATCCATATCATAATGTAAAGATGAGTATATTTAACATTACAGATTGTCTTTATTATTGGAACGTTTTTCTCTAAAACCTAAGATGTCCTGAGGGAGAGATTTGAAAGAAAATCTTGTCAATCTACCAAGTTTTTACCTTGTTAATGCAAATGTAATCCATGAATAATGAGGGCCTTGTCAAAAATATTAATGGTCCCCTATAACTGAGTAATTAGTGGAGAAGCTGTCCTGCGGTATTAAGGAAACTCAAAGCTTTCTAATTGTTTTTCAGAGAGGTAAAACAAGGTGGATGTTTTAAGTCTGTGTGTAAAACTGAAGGCAATCTTAAATTGAACCTGGCAGCCTTCACTTAAAGTTCAGTTAAATCAGTCTAATTTTTCTATTAATCATCAGATTAACAGATACAGAATGGGATTATTTTCTCCAAATATTTACCAGCATTTTGCGCCCATAATAATACTGCCTAACAATGGAGACACTTTACTGTAAATTGGATTCCGTGTTTGTTTAACACTAGAAAAGCCAGAATTCCATAACTACTGGAATGGTCATTTCCAAACTCTATTATCTCTCATGAAAAACATCAGACATTTATTCTGTTAGTTTATTGCTTTAAAAATGAAATGAAACCAAAATGTAAATTTTATTAAATTTATTTATATATTTATCAGTATGCATACCATCACTTGTAGTAAACTGTAAATGACTGCATGTACTCACATAAGCATTTTTCTGTGGGATAATAACCATCAGTGATTCAATTCAAATCTTAGATTAATCTAGAATGACTCAGAGCGACAAACAGTTCAATGTATCTTATAAGATTATAAACATGTCCACCTACATCCACCTACAGCCATTACAAAAAAATAATCACAGCCTATGGGAAAAGGCAAGTATGAAAATAAAAAAACCAAATAAAGTTAAACATTGCTATTTGTAATAAATAAGGGTACGTTGTTTCAACAACTGCGAGCTGTAACACAAAAATTCAGTGACTTCTAGGTGCTGAAACAAAAAATGTTACAAACGTCCCTTGTCTCCCCTACTTCATTTTTTAAATTGGGTCTAATTAATTAATTATTTTTATTTCATTGTTGAAAACTGTTGGAACTTGAGAAGACCACTTGTGAAGTTTTATTGACAGAGACAATGAGAGTCGCTAAGCAACCAATATGCATCTAAAATGTGCAAAAGGTAAAAATATAACAGCAAGAGAGATAAATTGGAAAAAATATCATGTTTTTTTGCCTTTTGTGTAATATATATATATATATAAAACATTGTAAATGAAAATATAGACACTGTTAGAAAAACAGTTCATTTAATTCAGCAAAGTTATTGCACATATATATATATTTAAAACAGTCAAAATTGAATCATTTTTCACTCTTTCATTAACTTTTTGTGTTGTTTTTTTCCTCCAGTTTCCTCGGTGCAACTTTCTTCATTACAAATCTCATCTCTTCTTTGTTTTTTTTTTATTATCACCAGTGAAGTTAGCAGAGCAGACCTTTTCGCTGATTCATTTTGATTTAATTTTGTTTTTAAAGTTTACTTTGGTACAAGTTGGGTTGGACTCCAGCTTTCAAAGTTCTGCTCAGTCTTGTGGTTTTCTATTGACAACGCTGCCTGTCAGTGAGACGTCTGAAGGATTTTGATGCAATTTTTAAAAATAATAATCCTTTTTGTTGTTGTATTTTTATTTTAGTAATATCTTTGAAGACAGGCTACTGTTTATACCTTCCAATACCTCTGAGATCACTTGTCAATCAATCAAATGTGTCCAATGAAGTGACGTCTTTGTTCCCTGGACTTTCTATTCCTACGTTTTTTTTTTCTTTTTTCCTTTCTTTTTCCCCCCTTTTTTGTATGTGAGCGATTGTATTATTTTCTGTGTTTAATCATAGTTGCTATCATCACTCTTCTAATTGTGTCAGATTGCTGGAAACAGTTACTGTTTTCATTAAATCTTGATTTATTTTAATATCTTAGGTTTCATCTCACTCTTTCACATTGTGTAATTGAAGTGCACAACACACTGTGGTACTTTTGGTTGAAATAATCTCATTGTATTACTTTGAACAGCTGCAGTCAAAGTCCTGAAAAGAAGTGCTCTTTTCAAATGTTTCGAGCACTAGCAGAAGTTGTAATAACATTTATTATTATTATCATTACCTAAGATATTATATTTTTTCATTATCATTACATTTCATTTGGCTGAAGTAAAACACTTCAAATCTTTCCTGTGTCAGAAAAAATATCCACAACAATAGTCACAACTTTCACTGTTCATACACACGTTACTCCAGCCGCCTTCAGCGTTCATACATCAACACACATTTTAACTGGCACCTTTCAGTTTATACACTTGAACTGTCAGGTTTCTGTCAGGACTTGAACTTCGACAGACACCACCGGCTCAATTTATCACCCACACCAAATAAACTCTCTGCGATGCTTTAATTTCCGCCGGACCTTTAAAAGCTTTCAGAACTTTTACTTCAGCTGCACTCTGGGCTTTGAATTTAAATTCAAATGCACTTCAACGTCATCCATTGCTTCACACTTCAAACCAAAACTTTAGCCTCCTGCAGCGTTTCCATTTTAACTGCTATTTCAACCTCTGTGAGTAAATGCATTTGGACTGTGATTTCAACATTTTTAGTGTTTTGTCCATTTCGAAATTTTGAATCAGGGTGGGAAATTAGCACCTGCCACCGGCCAAATGCTGGTAAAAGTGGTTGGTTGATTGCAGACACAAAATGATGATTTACTACTGAGTGGCTGGTGAATTTAGCCCACTGATTTTCTTGTGAAAATTTAGCCTTTTCAGGTTATTACTTCAAAAGTTTATTTATTTATTATTAGGGCTGAAACACATTCATCTGCTGATTATTTTGCAATAAATCAATTCATGATTTTGTATTATGGTGACACTGTTACATAAAGTCAAAGATTTATAAGTCAAAGGCATATTGAATCAATCTTCCTTTATACTCTCATATACTGTATAACCTACTGTGTGGAAGTGTGGGGGAAATTCTTTTAAAAAACAAACATTAATCCAATATTCATCCTCCAAAAATGAGACATTAGAACTGTAAGCAAACCCACTCAAAGAGAACCAACAAACCCACTCTATCAAATTAAAAGCACTGATATTTTAAGGTTTGGTTGATTTCAAATCATGTATAAGGGGGGAAAAAATCAGTTATTACCCAGTTTTACCCAAAAGCTGTTTCAAATGAGAAAAGTCAACATAATTTGGGAGGAACGTTGAAGAAACAATTATTGATTTGAATGAAAGGAGTCACTTTCTGGAACATCTGTAATAACCAAACTGAAAACATCTACAACATTATGTTTAAACTAATATGTAAAAATAACACACAGAATTGGATACGGGATGGACGATCAAAGACGGGAACCAGCACATCAGGATGGGACGTGTTGGTTTGATTTTGATTTGCGCTGCTCTGTTTGTTTTAGTCTGATTATTTTTGCTCTTGCTGCATTTTGAATGTTTACTTTTGTTTGATTTTAGTTGCGTGCTGTGAAATCTGCAGGGAAAAGCCGGAATGCTGTGTTTATGTTTAACAGAAAGTTAAGTGTTTTTTTTTTTTCTCACTTATATTTCTTTTGTTTTCTTTTAGATCTTTGGAATAAAATTTTAAATTAAAAAATGTAAGAAAAAAGCAGAGAAATGGCCTCCTGAGCCAAAGGTGACATATTCACATTGCTACTGTCCATGCAACAGTTTGAAACACAAAAATATTGATTTTACTGTCATAAAACACGACTAAAAGCAGCAGATAATTATGTATTTACATATATTAAATTGAGTGGAACCAGCACATGGTTGCATTTTGGCTTGAAACATAGGTTGTAGATTTATTTTCTCTTGTTCCTGGTTATTCAAGCTGTTTTTCTCTCAAATTACTGTTCAGACTGTTCTGAAAATTACTATTAATGGAAATCAGTGGTTTTTGTTGGTGGCCCACAAAAATCTGAGGTCTGATTATGAATTTTAAAAAAATCCTTAAAAAAAAAAATACAGAAACACATTAAGATGGAGACAGTCTCTGTCAGGGTATAAGATACAATTGAGCCACACACAAATGATATAAGGTCCTGATAATGGCAGCAAAAGTAGAAGAAGAACAATAGAAACAACATGGATGTAGAGCATTGAGTGAAGTAGCAGTTTAATATATAAGATTCAGTTCATTATCATTACCAATGAACACAGCGCTGACCCCTTTCAAAATAAAGGTCTGATGGAGGTTTAATGGTAAGCAAAATGCTGTCCATGGTGGGCACATGAAACCTTTCAGTGGGTCACATCCAGCCCCGGGTCTGCATTTTACCGGTCTGCGATAGATAGTATATCTTTACACTTACGTTTTTGTTGCTAAAATTCTTAACTTGTACCCTGATGAAAACTCTCCATGTCCATGAGTGAATAGTGAGTGAAGGATTTTTATATTCATAATCAGAGTCCCACGCATTTTCTGGACTGCCAACCAACACCATTGACTTCCATTAATAATCAGCTGGACGGTCATAGTTTTTTTGTACACAGCACCTGATTTTTTTACTTTTATATCACCACCAGTGATGCTTTTGACCCAGTGCAGGACTCCCGTTATTATGAGTGTTTGTTTGATCAGGTAATATTAATTCCTACCTCCTACTGTTGACCGTGGGACAGCAATTGTAATGGGTGTAATAGACAGCAGACACAACATGCATCACTTCTTGTGCAGGAGAACCAGGCCCTCATGTTTACATCAACAAATTCAGCACTCATGCTGTTCAAAACAGAGCCGCAGCATGAGCAGCAAATGCCACAGATTATTACTTTAACATTAATTAAATGCTACGAGCCCGGAAGGGTGCGGCTATGCCACTTCGGGCTACATGTCTGATGGTGTCGGAGGACCTGAGGCAGCAGAAAAATGAGGGAGATTAACAAAAAGGTCAGACCCACCATTTGTTTCTTTTAACCCGCATCAATTCTCAAACTGGTTACACCGCCAGGACTATTACTGTCGCCGCAGGGGAAGTGGGTGTAAAGTGGCACCGCAAGGCCACGGACCTCATCCATGTGTCCCTGAATGAGGCGTTAGGTATTAGGAAGCAGGGAGGGGAAAAGGGAGAGCACTTAACCCCCATTGTCTCTGCGTTTGGTCATATTTCCCTGTCAGAGTCACGAGCCCAAGCTGAACTCCACTTCCTTCAGCGTATCATTGTGTCAAAGACAAAACATAACACCACAGGCACGCAGGAACACACACACACACACACACACACACACACACGCTTAGACAGAATGTCATTGCAATGTGGGTTCATCACCTCCATCAAGAATGCTGCAGCTCATCCTTGCAGGAAGGGAGTGAGAAACACACACTCCCACACAGCTACATTTCTGTTTTTCATCTGGGCATTAAGATGTGCATGTCTTAGCAGCGAGCTTCCCTTGACAGTGTGGCTCCTCTGACATTTAACCAAAGCAAAACAAATTCCACTCATGAGTGCATTTTGAATACGCACAAAAAAAAAAAAAGTGTAAAACTATACCCGGAGTAATCAGAGTGGAAAAAGTCCCCTGATAATAAATGCACTGTAAAAAATAAATTATGAGTTTTAACTCGAAAACTGTTTGGTTTGACATGAAATTCTAAGGTGTGAAAACATTTTCAATGCGCTAGATATTCAGTCGAACCAACGACTGGCTTGAAATTTTAAGTTTAATGAATTTGAAAGGACAAGTTGAGGCAAATTTGTGATGGTTCAAAGCAAATAAACTTTTCTAGTAAAGAAAACTTGATATCAAATCAGTTGTACTTGAGGAAACATGTTCAATAAGGTTAAAATATTAATTTGAACGGACAACTGTCTTAAAATTTTAAGAAGAAGACGAAAGTCAGTAACTTGATATTGATTCAGCTGTACTTCAGAAAACATGTTCAATAAATTTGAGATGTTAAGCTCAACCAATGACTTCCTTAAAATTTCAAGTTGGCTGAACTTGAAAAGACAAGGTGAGGTAATTTAGAAATAATTCAAAACAAATAAACCATTCTAGTAAAATAAACTTGATATTAATTCAGTTGTACTTCAGAAAACATGTTCAATAACTTTAAAATGTTAAGTTTAACCAACCTAATTAGAACATAACAAACAAATTTGATTTCCATGACTTAAAGTGTATGAGAGACACGAAAAGTTTTCACCTATGTTTTCTTTAAACTATAAAAAATAGGGGTTTCAGGGGTTTTGACTGTCAAGCAATGCATGCTGGGAGGTCTGTTAATATTCTGACCATGTCTCCTTAGAAGCTTAATTTAATGAGTTGACTGAACTCTGTGCAGGACTGTCATTCAATTCATTATTTCAGGTGAAATTAATTCAAGGTAGAAAAACTTGTGCTTATAATTTATTTAAATTTTTTTTTCTTCATAACTCACAGACTATTTGAAACACTCAACATCTTTTGGTATAAAAAACATAAAAATGTGCACAAATTAATAACAGAATCGACATATTTTTACTATGACAAAACTATGATATTAGATTTGCAAGGAGGTCTTTTACCTGCGGCCATCACACTGTATAACTCCTCCCTCTTCTGCAGGAAAGAAAACCGAAGCATTTGAACTGAGAACAAATCCAATAATCATGTGCAGTATTACTGTTTTCAGCATTATGTGTAATATTATTTTTCAATAAAGTTTAATATTTGTTCATTATCATATGTAATATTACTTTTCTATTACTTTTCATATCATGGTCAGTATGTTTAGGATGTGCAATATTACTTTTCATTATTTTGATTGTTCCCATTATTATAATAAAATATTACCCTTAATATCATGTGGTATTTTTACATTCATTATTTCTGACTTTACTTTTTACAGCGTATAGGATGGAGGCAGCAGAACAATGCTTGCTCACTTACTGAATGAGGATATTTGTGCCTGTAAATGAGGCCGTTTTGTTGCAAATAATGATGCGGCTTTGCGCAGTTTACGGCCTCATTTAAAAGAAGGGGAACCATTCTGAAGTATGACCCCGTACAAATTGAGTGGTTTTATTCCTCGTCTGCGCTTTGGTTTTTTAAAGAAAACTGCCTCACTAAACCGCCGTTACTTTTACACGTCTGGGTCCATTTATGTGAGCAAGTCCCAGTTGTATAATTTCTCCCCTGTGTTAGCAATACTCCACCAGCTCCCTGTTCTGTTCTGTTAACCCCCCCCCCTCCACTACCCTCTTTGTCCCTCATCTCTTTTCTTTCCTCGACACCATATGGGAGACAGAGACGCAGCATGTTTCGG
This sequence comes from Lutjanus campechanus, assembly GCA_027495735.1. Lineage (NCBI taxonomy): Eukaryota > Metazoa > Chordata > Actinopteri > Lutjaniformes > Lutjanidae > Lutjanus > Lutjanus campechanus. The sequence goes on along the minus strand of JAJHUR010113439.1, from coordinate 23,961 downwards.
AATGGAAAATTGATTATAAATAGGCGATGTGAGGGATCCACGGTAATGATGGCGGAGAGTGCTCTGTCCCACAGCACAATGTCACCACAAGCTATCAGCTGCCCCGATGCTGCACTTTGATGCTGCCTGGTGCATATTCTTATGCTTTGACGCTGGTAAGTCTATATGCCTCCAGAGAGCTCGCCTGGGGGTCAACTAATGGGACCACTGCCATCCTCTCTCTTTGCTTTGGAAAAGCAGCGATTCCTTTTTCTTTTTCTTTTTTTTTTTTTTACCTCCTCCTCTCTGCCTTTCTCTTTGCTGAGGACTTGGTTACAATAACTCTCACAAACCCAGATGGGGCGACAAAGCCGGAGCTCTGGCCATGTAAAGAAACAGAGAAAAGGAGTGTAAGTAACCAGCCTGCGCATTCAGAGCCAACACAAACTGACTCACACCTTGGAATCTTTCAATTTGCCTGTAATAAATTGCAGTAGGAAGCAATTGCGTCGCTGATGTGCTGAGGGGGTTGAAATTGAAACCCATGCAGGGACAGTGGCACGCTCTCAAACAGAACAGCGCCAGATAGTCTTGCCTTTTCAACTAGTTGAAGAAATGGAAACAATGTACGACTTCTGAATCTCACACATACTCAGGGCCACAGAAAAATGGGGTTGTATGAGGTATATGTTGATATTCAGTGTGTTACCTACGGTAGGTGGCGGTCGATACGCTTGGAGAAGCAGCAGGACAGAAGCTAAGCAATGAACTGATGTGGACAGGGTCAGCAACAAAATGTGTTTTAGCTGCTTAAAACAGGTACACATAAAAAAAGGTCAATTAAAAATGTATCAGTTTAAGTGTACGCTATATTTAGAATATGTTCACTGCTTTACTTTGCCATCAGACAGCCTTTTCTGACAGGAAACAGCAAAATCAGTATTTTTACCGTGCAGGAGATGGGAGTTGCTGGCAGGGTTGTTTCACATTACTTTGAAAGGGAGTCAATTACTGAGTACAAATTCCATGGCAATTTGTTATTAGGAACATAATTCACTGGGCAAAATAAAAAGTGATCAGAATACGAATCAGAATACTTTTGGATTACTTAAAATCAAACATGTTGCACCTCAAATTTCAAAAATTCAAAATGCTTCATATTTTTAGCCATATTTCAAAGACACAATTAAAAATGTAATCAAGTCATCCTTGATGATGTAACTATCATCTAAACTAAATTCACATTTTTTTCAAATCTATATGGGCTGATTATAGTTACTTATTTTTGTAATCTGTTTATGTAATCCCAGTTACACGTAATCTGTTACTTCTCAGCCCTGGTTGACGCTAAACAAAGTCTTGCTGTGGACAGGGTGAGCATCAAAAGACATTTTAGCCACTTAAAAAACAAAAGGTCCATCCAAAACATTCAGTGTCAGTTTAAGTGTATATTTAGAATATTTTTATTACTTTACCTTGTTGTCAGGCAGCCTTTTCTGATGGGAAAACGGTCATTATATGAGCCAAATATCGCTCTCTCAAATCCAACCAAACTCCACAAGCGAAATCAGTAATTTTACTTGATAGGACACACTGGTCTCCTGCTGCCCTGATCCGTTAGTTAGTTTGTTTTATTGTGTGACTGTGTTTTAAAAGGTTAGTTCGGATTTGTTGAAGTCACACAAAAATACATCCAACCTAACAGATCGAGGCAGCGGTAGTCCAGCAAGTCTGTGTTCTGTGAGGTAAAATCACCGATTTCGCCTATGGAGTTTGGTTGATTTGGAGAGGGTGATATTTGGCTTATATAACGGTGGTTTCCCATCAGAAAAGGCTGTAAAATGGCAAGATAAAGCAGTGAAAACATCTAAATTTAGCCTACACTTAAAATGATACAGATTTTTTTTTTAGATGGACTTTTTTTGAGTGGCTAAAATGCGTTTCGTTGCTGACTCACTCCACAGCAGTATATTGCTTAGCTTCTGTCCTCCTCTGCGCTTCCAGCATCTGTTGTAGGTAATACACTGACTATGAATAAGTACCTCATACAGCCCAACTTCAAATAATCCAAACCATCACTTTAACATGTCAAGTCACTGCCTCAGCTCGCCTATTTTTTCACAATAAAAAACAGAAAATTGTCAACAGCGGCAGAAGCCTCAATTACAGACAACAAAACAGCTTTCACAGAGAGATGTAGAACTGCAGCATAAAACAGCCACAGGGAAGTCCTTACAGTGCTTGAAATATCTAGATATATATCGTGTACCCCTCAGCTATGTGACCCGGGTTAGTCGTCGTAGTAACACAGCCCTAATCCTCTAACCTCCCCTCTTTTTCTGCTGCATTAGTGCCCAGCTGAGTGGCGGTCAGCTCTTGTTTGCTCTAACTGCAGGTGGCATCGATGACATGCATTAGTCCCCCTCTGCCCCCGTAACGGAGGAGCAAATGTGAGCTTCCCGGAGCGCCCGGAGGCCCAGACGTAACTGGATAAAGGCTGTCGGAGGACCTCGCCTGAGCCACAAGTGGAAATGCAGGCCGAATCTAATAAGAGTCCAACCCGCAGCCGCGTAGACTGTATCAAAACAAGGGGCTCTGAATACGCACTTCTTGCAGGTAATTTGGTCTCGGCTGGGCCTAAACTCGTGTTATTCTGTTACATTCCCTCACGCTCCCTGTTCTGCGCTCCATCTTGCTCCGGTTCGCTGCTTTTACAAGAGAAAAAACAGACATTTGCTGACCTTACAAATTACATTCTCTCACAGTGATGTATAGTCTGCGGACAGCTGATTTGAAATTAATAATATCGCCCGTGACATCCTGTTTTTCCCAGGCTTTGTGTTCTTACATGACAAAAAAACATTGTATGCACTATTCGAAACAAGGGTTCTGGAAGGGTTCTTCCTGGAGGGCTGAGGTGCTACCCACAACCAGTTCCTTCTGAAGGGTTCAATCAAAGGTTCTTTGTAAAACTAAGAGTTCCATTAAGATTCTTCTGATCGAAATAACCTTTTTTTTTTTGGAAGAAAAGAGGATTGTTGAAATTAAAACTCTTTCATCAAGTGTTCAGATTTTCATCAGGGGTTATTTATACCATAAAATAAAAGGGTACTCCCCTGGGTGGGTTCGAGATGAAACCCTTAAAATATAAAAGAGTTCTCCATCGAACCTTTTGGGTGGGTTACAGATCAAACCGTTGGAGTATAAAAATGTTGTTGATAGAACCCCCTGAACCCCCTTCAAAATAAAACTCAGTTCTAGATCTTTGTTGAGTTTGTTCTAGGTATAACCCTTTATGTTGTTTATGTTGGGTTCTATAAAAGGTTCTACCAACAACCCAGGGGGACAGGCTGAAAGAACCCTTTATGGTTCCTGTTAGCACCTTTTGTTTCTAAAAGGGTATGTGAAAAAGCCCCAATAAAGGGTTGTTTTTTAAAAGCAGGCAGAGAATGAGATTGGCAGAGCCTTGTTTGCTCGGCGAGCGTGAGGGTATCAGATAACGCCGTGCGTGTTTTATTGGGTGACGGACAAATAAAGAATAGCAGAACAACGTGTGGGAAGACAGACACTGGTCTAAAAGCCTCCATTCATCCCTGAGTCATGTTTCACGGGGCTGCAGTGTCAGGTTGGACTCCTAATCTCCTCCAGATGCCCTCCTCCTCGCAGGAAAACAACATCCTCGCCTGCAACCACCACAGAACGAGAACAAGGACCAAACCTTGATAATTGATTTGCGAGTTTCCGTTGTAGCTGCTTTGACTCGGCATCTATCTTTTTACTCGTGCATCCTCTCTGTTTGGTTTCTCCTGCTTTCTAGTCCTGATCAAAAGTGTATCTCCTTCCACTCATCAGCGCTCCCCGTACGCCAGCCCGGTCCTGCTGGATGGGAAGAGCGAGGGAAATATATGCATAACCCTCCGCTGACATGCCGTTTCGTTTGATGTGGGATTCTCAAACAGATGCCCCGTCTCTCTCAACGTTATTGGGGGATATTAAAGTGCGGCGTGGCTCTGTCTCTCTGACTCCTTAATACAAACACACACACCATCATTTGCAAAAGCCAATTCCATTTCCTGCTTTAGAAGCGAGCTTCACAGCCTCCCTCTGTTGTTCGGAAAGTAAATAAAATCTCAGTCCAGGAACCTTAGAACAGATGGAGGGTGGTTGGTGCAGTCAGGGTTGATTGTGGGTTTGCAAATAATGATGATGTTTCGTAATCTATTGACATTGTCAGGGTTAGGGTTATAAATCATTTAATCTATAAAATGTCCCAGAGAAAACGGTGGCAACTTCAGATAGCTTGTGTTCTGTCCAAAGCAATAAGACATTTAATTTACAATCATATAAAACAGAAAAGCTGCAAGGCCACATATTTGAGACCCTGAAATCGATTGAAGAATGTCTTTAAAAAATAGTTTGACATTTTGCGATAGACTTTGTTTTCCTTTCAATGCTGAGAGTTAGTTGAGACAATCACTACCACCCTAAATATTAAAGGTCCAGTGTGTAAGATTTATTTGTGGAATATGGCAGAATTGCAATAAAATAATCAATTATGTTTTCATTAGTGTATAATCACCTGAAAAAGAAGGAGCCCTTATAACTTTTTCCATGGAGGCCGTCATGTTGCACTGCCATGTTTCTGCAGTAGCCCAGAACAGACAAACCAAACACTGCCTCTAGATACAGCCTAGCATGTTTTGTGCAAGTTTCGCAGCCACCATAGGTTCTGCTACACGCTTGGAAAGGAAGAGTGAGACAAGGTGATTGTAATCTGCTAACTCACTGTTAGATGCCACTAAATCCTACACACTGCTCCTTTAAGCTAAAGCTAGAGGCCAGTTATCTTATCTTAGATTAGCTTGGCATACAAAGACTAGAAACAGTTAGTCTGGTTCTGTCCAGAGGTAAAAAATAAATAAATAAATAAAAAAAATCAGTCCTCCAGAACCTCCTAAGTTAATCAATTAACACGTTTCCTGGTTTATTTAATGCTTATAAAAACTGAAGCGTAAAAGCGAAAATTCGTCTCACATAATCACGTGTAAAACCACAAACTGGTTTCTTTTATGGATCAAACAAACCAGACATAATGTGTTGGTGGCAGGCAGATTTTGTTATCTTCAAATTGGGCCAGGTTAGCCGTTTCCCCCAGTTTCCAGTCTTTATGCCAAGCTAACCTAACTACATCCTGGTAGTAGCTTCATATTTAAAAGACCAGTATTTAAGATTTGTAAATTAACAGATTGCAACCAACTTGCCTCACCCTCCCCTTTCAACCTATGGTGGCAACAAACGGGAAAGGCTGTAGCTACAGCCAGTGTTTGGTTTGTCTGTTCAGGGCTACTAGAAACAACAACACGGTGGCCTCCGTGGAGGAGGACCTGCACCGTCTGTAGATATAAAAGGATCATTTGACGGTGACAAAAATACAACAATTCTTATTTTCAGGTGATTATACGCTAATGAAAACATGCTTATGAATCTTATATTCCATTTCTGCCGATAAATCCCCCTAAAACGCCACGCTGAACCTTTAAGTTACAGCCAGGGGCCGATTAGCTTAGCTTAGCATAAAGGCTGGACAGGGTGGGAACAACTGGCCTTGCTCTGTCTCAGGGCAAATAATCAGACAATCTGCACCTCTTACAACATATTACGTCTCATCTGTTTAATCTGTACTAAAACTGAATGATAAAAGCAACAGTTTGTCACAGATCATTGTCATTTTCGCTCCTGAGTTTTGCATGGATGAAACAAACACAATAAAATATGTTCATTCGCAAGTTTAGAAGTTGTTGGTAGGCAGGTTTAGTTACCTTTGGAGGGAGCCAGGTTAGCTGTCTCCCCCAGTTTCCAGTCTTTTAGCTCAGCTAAGCCGGTCGTAGCTTCTTATATAAAGGACGTGTCCATTGTTTTATTTAATTTTATTTTTTAAGTTTTTTTTTTTATTTCATTCTGTAGTTCATTGTGTATTCAACTTTGAACAATTAAAGTTTGGTACATATATTTTAGTGGCAAAATGCTTTTTTCTTAAGCCCTTCTAAAAACGTTTTCCTGACCCGACGTTGGTTTCTGCACGATGACGTTGCGACATATAAACCCTCTAGGCTGAGGGAGGGGAGGACATCAGCACTCTAACTTACATCACCACTTTTGGCTTAATGGCTGAGTGGGAGGTTCCATTTGAAAAACTGAAAAATCCTTGAAACAGACAGACACAAGAGTGGTATCAATCTTCTCATTTATCTCTCTGCTCAGTACAGAGCAAATAAACGTAATTCACAAAATGTCAAGGTGATCTTTTACGCAGCAAAGCAATTTAAAAAATCCACCAGTTGTTTCTGCTCTTGTTGATTGATTCTTATCATTAAAACAGTTTCAACACAACACCTACAGTGGATGTGTTCAAACTTGCCACAGTCAGACTGAAAACGCCTGACACGACCCCGACGCTATGATATATTTGAAAAGGCTTCCAGTGTTCGAGCGGGGGACGTATTTGTCCTTGTAAAACAAAACTGTAAATAAACATAAATGAAATTTACAAGCCAATTGCATATCTGGAGTTGAGTCAAACTTGTAAATACTGAGGAGGAGGAGGAGGAGGAGGAGGCAGAGGGAGGAGAAAAAGAGAAGATAAGCAGGTCTTGAAATATCTAGGCCAGTCAAACAGAGGTGCGGTCAGGGACGGACGGTGTGGCTCTCGCCCCCGGCCAGGTCTGCGAGAAGGTCATGTGAAAGTGGAATGTGGCTGAGCTGGATGCTTGCCAGAGGCTGCTATAGTGGAGTGAGAGATTATTTTCCTAAAAACAAAGTGAAAACTGTATGCCACCTGGGAGAGATTATGCCTCCCTGTTTCAATACAGTGCAGGTTATTTGAATAATTGGCTTTGGAGACATGTGACAATATCTCGCCACTAGGCAGACTTTTTGATTTTTTTTTTGACGGTGTATTGTTTCAACAAAATCCAACGGAAGTAATGAGAGACCGGGCTCTTGCACGCTGCATTACTGGACAAACAATTACCCAGCAATTACTGTGAAGCTTTTGAGATAGAGGGGAATGCATCACTCAGCAGGCAGCTGACAGCGTGAGCTAACTCAGCAAGCGACATGCAAAATAGGAAAATAATGGTGTAGAGTGCCAGATGAGGAGATCGGCCGTACAACATGGAGACACAGAATAAACAAGAAGGAGATGGCGACACAAAGGAAAATCATATTGATGTAGACAGGTGAAAGGAGCGTATGCAAATAAAAAAAGACGGAGAGAAGCGGACATTCACACGCATACGCTCATGATTTCAAAACTTATAATTTCAGGCAAAGGCGGATATTTCCTGCCATGATTGATGGGGACATGCAGGGGCTTGTCCAGATTTTTTTGACTGGGGCATTGACGGTCTACTTTAATTACTAACATTATAGTATCTTCCAATTTCTTACATTCCTGTTTTTTTTTAAATTTAATTTAAAAGATAAATATTCATACCAGAGTAACAGCGTAAAAATACAATTTAAAGCTTCCATACTTTATTTTTTAAGTCCTAAAAAAGAATTGTACCTCCACTGTACCTCTTTCCTCATGCTGTGAGAAATTCATCCTCTACCCACCATCATGAACAATACTTTTGTTTTCATATAATGGGGATAATGGGGTCACATTTGGGGTGGCTAATCAGATTTCACCCCCATACCCCTTTAAACAAAAAAGCTGTCACTTTCCTGCGCGAGCTGCTGCCAGAGGAGTGCTGACTAAGAGTCCAGCATGCATCAAATAAACTATAAAATAATACATTTGTGAATATTTCTCATTTCCCCCCTCATCATCTGAATAACTCACTTGATTTGTCGCTAGTCACTTAATTCATATATGAAATATTGTGGCAGTGCAAAGAGACCAATTGCTACAGGTAGGGAGTGGACCAAACCAATGTGAGGCAGAAGCACGCAATCTTTCAAAACTGCTTTGTCACAATACTGAATCTCACTAACAAACTTTGACTAGACACTGACAGACAACAGTGGATATGTATATATATATATATATATTTATTTATTTATTTATTTTTTTTATCACAATTAATGCTAGAAGAAAAAGTAATATGGAAAATGTTATACGTTTGAACACCTTCAACACCTCAACTTTTTACAGTGTAGTCAGACTCTCTAGTGAGCGGTGTCAGAGCCCGGCCATCAGCAGAGCCTGTCTGACTGAAAACAGGACAGGCAGGGAAGGCTCAGTCTGGATGGGCATGTTTTGAACTGTCTTATTGAGAATGAATCATGTATCAGGCGGTATTAAAGCGGTACATATAAACAATATGATTAAATTTGTTCCCATATGAAAGGATGATTTCATTTCGCGATATTATGCAGTGGATTTTATAGCAGCCGAGAAGGTTTAATAAAGAAAATCTTTAAGGTGAGCAATACCTGGAAGTCCAGGGAGTTGCATAATGTCTATATGGTGTTTAGCTCAGAGGTGTAGCCGGTGTGTTATTTTGACTAGACGTGTGATCCAACCCGCATCACTGAGTCATAAGTTTTGGTATTGCAACAGTGAAACTGACAAACGTCTGGTGAGTGAAAGAGCGAGAAGAGAATAAATAAAAAGGGCTGAAGACAGATACACAGGGGAGATAAACAGGAGAATGAGAGGAACAGAGAATATGGGTAAACACAGGGACTAAGGTTACGTTCGGACTGGCAGCCTAAATCAGATTTTGGGCATATCCAGATTGGAATCAGATTGCCTTTAACAAGTGTGGATGGCAAGAAACACGTAGGAGTCATGCTGTAGGTGGTTTGAAATCTGACTCAAATCAAATTTTAAATGACTTAGCCGAGCCACGCAAATCAGATTTCAGACCGTCCTTTGCGTCACTCGCGGGGCATAACACGGAACATATGATGGTGACATCACATCTGGCTGGACTGCCACACAACGGCAGAACAAGTACTTAGAACTTAAGTAAAAGTGCCGGCGCAGAACCACATTAAAAGGATCAAAAAGTGCTGATCTGCAGTAAAATGTCCCCTGTGACTGATTCAACATTATGGATGACATTATTAGATTGTTAATACTGAGACATCAGTGTGTGAACAGCGTGTGTTATTGTTGTAGCTGGGTGAGGTGGAGCTACTTTTAACTACCTCATACACAGTTTGGTAATTCAGTCCAGTGTTTCCCAACCTAAGGTTCGCACCCTTTCAGGAGGATCACAAGTAAAGTCTGAGGGGTCATGAGATCCTACGTGTGGGGTTTAAAAAAGCAACCACATTCTTTGGAAACGTAAAGAAAATTTTTGCCAGCTGAAATCCAAACACACACCTCTTACTGTCCTATGATATAGCTCTGCTACGGTGTAGAGGTGGGAGAAATAAGTTCTCTTAAGTATCATGATGCTTTTTTTCATATTTCCTGAATCAATATTTTGACTAATAAATCCATTTTATAAATATATAAATAACAAGCACAGTTCATTAGCTGGAAGCTAAATCATAATGGGAATTACCATCAACGTGCTAATAGAAATTAGCATCATGATTGTGGCAATGTTTTCTTAAATAGATCCATTTTGCTTCACATGCTTAAAGGAAGAGTTCACCCAAAAATGAAAATTCAGTCATTATCCACTCACCCTCATGCTGATTGGAGGTGTGAGGGTAGTTTTTAGTCCACAAACGCATCTCCCAAACAATTTAAGTAAAAAACAACAGAAAAAATGCTCATCTGGTGTAATTCACTGTAGATCTTTGGCTTGGAGCCGCGTTCTTGTGTGTGTGAACGGCCTGGCAGAGCTCTAGGAGACTTGGATTACACCAGATGAGCAATATGGAGGCTTTTTTTTCTGTCTTTTTTTCGGTTGTTTCCTATGTTTGAAAACCGGTCACCATTCACTTCAGTTGTTTGTGAGATTCTGCAGTGCTGTTTTCCTTAAACTCCAGCAGTGTTTTGTGGACTAAGAAACTAAACCTCACCTTCAATCGGCATGAGGGTGACTAGATAATGACTGAATTTTCATTTCTGGGTGAACTACATAACCCAGCATGTGCGCTCGGACTTTCGGGCATGTATTTCCCCCCTGTTCTGCGGAAACAAACTAATTGCTTCTGACTTCATATTGCTACTAACTCTGTTACTCTGCTTCAATGCTGCACACTGACCAGCCGCAGCAACCTCAAAGGGTCAAAACTCTGACTCAAAATTCCCAATGGGTTCAAAAATACAGCCAGGGGCTCATTTAATTCTGGCCTAACATCTTATTATATTCATTATTTTCTTATGGCACTAGCTTGCTGTGCAGGGGCAGCTAAATGTAGCAGTTTACTTAAAAACTTTTGGTGCAGTATGGCAAAGATGCTGCTGAAATAGAACTCAGAAAGGTTGACGGACATGGGGTGTGCATCGTTTTTGGAAATCAGTGTATGTTTGAACTTTTTCTTATGGTCTAGTGTTTAAAAAAGCAACAGAATTTGCATTAACTCATAGATCATACATATCAGAAAGTAGCAGAAAATGGAAATACTCGAGTAAAAGTATCTACAGTACAGTACTTGAGTAAATGTAGTAAATGTAAATGCTGCACTTCCTTGTCTCTGACGCTGCCTGTAGGCCTCTCTTCTGTTGCTGTGGTGCTAAAGTGTGAGATCATATATCTCCGTACTTGATCCAGTCTGCAGCTTTCTGTTTTGGTTCCATTGTAGAAAACTGTACGTGCAAGCAGCGTCGTTGCCACAAAAACTAATCCTGATAGGTTTACAACGCCCGAACACAAAATGCACCATTGCTTGTAAATGACAAAAAGGATCTCGGCCCTAAAGATCAGACTTACGAGACAAATTGAGTTTTTACGAGGTGTGAGCATAAAATTTAAGATAAGGGGGGAAACGATGAGGGTGGAGGTGAGGCTGGCGGGGTCCAAAATGCGTCAGCAGCGCCGAGCCTCCTAAAAAGTTCAGTGCGGTTGGAGCAGAAAATCAGGGAGCGGAGGGCTCTGTGTTGTGTGCTGTACGCCTGCTGGCAGCTGCTCCGGCTGGCATTCGCCGTCGCTTTTTTGGCTGCTTTCAGACGGCTCCAAAGCAAACAAGAGCGGCCCTGCTTATGGGCCGTAAAACTTGTGTGTCAGCTCCCTCAATCACACACAGCACTGTACTTCTCAAAATGGCATGACATGTTTACATTTTCCTCTCAAGCTGACACAAAATATTAAAGCTATTTCAAGTAATGTGATGATAAATTAACTATTATTCAGAATTTTAAATAAATTCAAACCGAAATGTGTCCTCACTTTTTGTGTAAAGGCATTTAAAGTTTATTTAAGTTAAGTATTTAAGTATTAAGTTTCATTTCAATCACTCAATCAATCGATGAATATAATAAATTAATGTTCTGATATATTTGTGGAAAGATTCTGACCTCTGTTTAGGCGTCCATGGCAGCTGTTAGATGACATCTGAGAGCCAGAGTTGCTAGGAGATGCACTGTCAAGCGTGGTTTACTCCTGACTGAAACACAGCAATCACAGCGCTGTACAGTCTGAATACCAGAAGCGTTCCCACCCTTTTCAGCATGAAGTGTTGCTTGCTGTTAGTAATTTAAGACATCTGTCCATTCATAAAATTAAAATATTTGGACGGACCCATCGTGCTGTCAAGTCACTTGGAAAGCGGGAGCCAGCACGCCGAGGGGACTGCCAAGAGACAGCCAAATATTATGAAACCCCAACAGTCCGATGCCTGACAGCCTGTTACCCCTAACGCCCCATTGCCCCGAAAATACACTAAAGCGCCCAGAGATTGGGTGGCAGCCCACGAGGAGGTCACAGGAGATTTTATCTGGGTCGCCAAAAAAATAAAAGACTGTGGAAGAAATTCTGCAGGATATCTGCAGGACACTGTTTGAAAAGCATTAAATGTTTTTATTTTTATTTTTTACTGAAGAGATGGGAAAAAACAGCCTGTTAATTCTGCCCAAATCTCATTTGTGAAGTGGGCCAAAATGTTCTATATTGCTTTAATGAGATGGCCTGACAACGCAGCCCAAATGCATTCACAAAAGTTTGGGAAACACTGCACTAAACTGTTTAGTTTAGTTTGGTGACTGTCCTGTCCGTGGTACTAATTTAGTGGAGGGGGTTTTGCCCTTAATAGATCTTTTTGGCCTTACACCAAACAACATTTCAACTGATTTTACTGTTGCAAATTCAGGCAGATTAAATAGCCGTCTTAAGAGCCTACAGTTCATTTTGTTATCTTGGCTATTCTGGCAAAACCAAGCATGTTTGATATTTGTTAATTAGATATTAGGGTTAATGGTAGGGCTGTTTCCCATGCAATGGTCTGTCGGACAAATTGGCTTTCGTTCTGATGGAACATTTTTCTTTCTTGGATTATTGGGGTTTTGAAATAATGGGCAATCTGAACAATGGCATGGCTCCCAAATCAGACTAACTCACTATCACTCAGAAAGGGGCAAGTTAGCCAAGCTTGGTAATGTTTGCACTGATTTCCATTCAACACTACTTTTTTTTTTTTTTTTTAATTTCAACAACTACTAAACAATTAGCTCATGCACAATAAGTGCTGTGTTCATCCAGCATTATTAAGAGGAGGGGCTTTGGTGAACATTAGCTGTCTTTCTTTCATGGGACCAGGTATGGTAACAGCAATTTGTCAAAACTCACAGCAACAGCTAGTCTAACTCAGCACTCCATATGTGTCACTGCGATTTCAATAATAACATACAGTCACAGACAGTGGGAACCAGAGGGTCGCTGGTTCAGGTCCTGTATGGAGCGTGGACTGGTAGCTGAAGAGGTGCCTTTTCACCCCAAACCCCCAACTGCTCAGGGTGCCTGACTTTATGTATATATATGTATGTGGGGAACCCCCCTGCTCAGACATCTCTCTCAGGCATGCAATGTAATTCCCCCTTGGGGATTAATAAAAGTACGTCTTCTTCTTTGTCAACTATAGTTAGAGCTTGCTCGAAAAGTCTCTAGTCAATCCTAGATGGTATTTTTGAAGCTCTCATTGCTGTTATATAGCGACAACACTGTGGATCTTTATTCTTCTTTTTCTTTAGAGACAGAAATCACTACAGAGGTTCTCAAAGTGTGGCCCAGGCATTCAGTAGCCAGTTTAACGCACAACTTGGCTAACTGCATCAAACGGTGACTCTACTGGGGAAATGAGCTGTCTGCAGAAAAACAAAAAGATTTGTCACTAAGCGCTTTTTTGAAAAAAATGTTGCTTAATAAACAACACCAGCTTGTTGCCCTCAGCTTATTAACTGACTGTGTGTCCAGTCAAACTAAACATCCAGAAAATATAGATTGATTTCTTAGGAAAAAAATAAATTTCAGTTGAAGTCATGTTCACTTAACAAATTTCCAAACAGCCCAATTATGCGCCAGTCTAATAATGTAATTTGTTATTTACAGTGCGACAGTCTCTGGGTCTTTTTCATACAGAAGGGCATGCGAGCCAGGTTTAAATAGCTGTTTTGAATGTTTATGGGCTTTCTTCGTCCCTAAGTGGTTGGAATTGCAGAGCGTTTTCAGAACATTGTTATCGCAGCAATCAAAGCTGTGATTTTCCTTTTATACTGTTCTGTAAAGAAACAATCAAAGGTGCCTGTAAATGTTGAGTGATTCGTTTGAAAAAAATGAAAAAAGCATCATTTGTCACCCGATGCTGAGACGCATTTACCATGACTCTGTGAATGTCAATGCACTTGCCAAAAAAGGCATCCTGGGAGCTGAAGTATGGCAAAAACAAGTCATTTTTTCCTCCCGTGTTCAGCTCTGCTCGTCTTATAGAGGTCAAGGTTGTTTTCTGAGGTGAGGCGTTTTTACCTCTGCAAAGATATTCTGTCTGTGTGAATGACAGGTCCAACATATAAACAGGCCCTGAATGGTTACAAGTGAGAGATTATGAGCATTTGATGAAAACAGGCAGGGCTGGGATTTATCATGGCTGGTGTTGAATCGCTCCATTCGACCTCCAGAAGCGTGTGAGATACTGGTACACTCTTAGAGGTAAGGGTTCCAAAATGGTTCTTCCTAAAGGGCTGAGGTTCTACTCAGAACTCAGAACAAATCTATGGAATTCTTTTTTTCTTCCTGCTCTATACAATACATTGTGGGTCTTTGTAGAACCCTCTGAAGATACAAGTGTTATAGGTGAAACCCTTTTGAATATATTTTCAGACTTCCTTGACTGTGTTTTACATAAAACCCTCAGAATATACAAGGGTTCTCGGTAGAACCTCCTGGGTGGGTTCTACATGAAACCCTTTGAATGCGAACAGGTTCCTGGTAGAACACCCTGGGTGGGTTCTATATAAAGCCCTCAGAATATAAAAGTGTGCTTGATAGAACTCACTGGGTGGGTTCTACATGTAATCCTTGGAATATAAAAGGAAAACCCCTGGATGGCAAGAAGGTGGACAGGTTCTGGATAGAACCCCCAGAGAGGGTTCTGAATGGAACCATTCACAGATTGGGGTTGCAGGCATACCTCTTTAGGTTGGATTCTAGGTAGAACCTTCTGACAGACCTTTTCCACCAACACGGAACTGGCCTCGTTCTTCATTCCATGCATTTCTACCAAAAATAAACAGGTTCACAACCTGAAAAGTCGGTTCCCAGCTGGAACCAAAAAATCGCAGGTTTGATGACACCATCTATTATCATGGTTCCACTCAAAACTGGTGGAAATGCAGGCTGGTTCACTAGAAAGCACCCAGGTTCCAAGGGTCTTGAACAGGTCAAGAACCAGAGCTTATGTGGTGGAAAAGGGGCCCTGAAATGATTCCAAGTGGAACCAAAAAAGGTCCTCTGATGGGGACAAGCCAAAGAACCCTTCATGATTCTAGTTAGCACTTTTATTTCTAAGAGCGTAGCAAGGTCACTTCATGTTTTTTACATCGCTCCTCATGTTATTCTAATCATATGTCTGGTATTGACTATAATCTAATGATTGGACCAAATATCCAGGTATTATCTTCACAAAATATACACTTGCAACATTCTTTCTGAACTACGTGTTTATTTTAAAGGAGGCAATAAGAATTCAAGCCCTGCTGGCAGAATAGGTTGACATGTAGATGTGTATATATAGGGTCGTTTTTATAGACACTTAACTCCAATTAACCTCCATTCTCCTATTTGCCTGTAATCACATTATCCTCTGGTATTCGAGTCTATTTTTCTTTCATCGGAGGGAGGCCGTGTCCTCCTGCTACATGCCCAGAGAACGGCGAGGCAGCGCAAGAACAAGCTTCTCCTTGTCCTGGATCTCCCAGTTGGCCAGAGAACCCGTCTATGGTCTACTCTCTTTCTCTTTCTCTCCCCCCCCACCGCTCCTCAGCCTCGGATCTTTCTCAATGCTCTCCTCACGCTGCTCTCTTTTTAGCCCTCTCCTTCTGCTCCCTCGCCGCATATCTGAGCTCTGCCCTCGGGCCATGTCCAGCACCAGACAACGTCTGATTCATGCTGTCAGTTAGCTGCTGCGGTCAGCTGACTCTATAGTACGATAGGATTGGGCTTGTCGGAGGATTGATTCCTGCCAGGACGCTGATTAATTCCTGTGAACTGTGAGCCTGCCTAAATAGGAAAGTAATTTAAATGAACAGTTTAATAATTAAAAGCCAAGAATTCCATAAAATGTGTTTTTTTTTAAAATTCCTATCATAACCTACTTTTTTGTCTTTATAAATTATTTCTGATATATTTAGACATATTGAGTCAAAATAATGTTGTAAATTCTGTTTTAAATGGACAGTTTGAAACCGAGTCTTGAATCTGTGCCTCCTTCTTCCCCCCGACACCGTACAAAAACACATTCCAGCTGTCAAATAGGCTCATTCATGTACTTCCATATAAAACCGTTCCTGACTACCTGCCTGTCCCCTAAAGCAATTATAGGTGAAGGAGCTCTTTTTCCGCACTTGAACCCCTACGCTCCAGAAGGTGCATGTTGAGCTGTCACCCGCGCTGACACCTCCGTGACATATTTTCAGAACCGATGCGTGAATGATGAAGCGTGAAATTTGCAGTGATTTTGAAAGATTTGGAAATGTCACACACATTTAAGAATATTGTACTTAGCTGCTTTTATTTGACAGCTACGGCCACCAGTTACTTCACAGATTAAAACTCTATATGCAAATGTGAGGTGATGTCATAAATAAAGGCTGCAACTACCATTTTTACCAGAGATTTTTTGTAATTAATCAATGAATTGTTTTGTGTTAAACATCTGAGAATAATGAAAAATAGCCGACAGTATTTTCCAGAGCCTGTCCGACCAGCCGCCAGATATTTAGTTTACAGTTCTATTTCAAAAAAGCAGCAAATCCTCACAGTGAAGAAATAATACACATTGGTTGGCATTTCTGATTGAAAAATGACAACTACCTACCAGTATATAAAGACTTAAAATATCTCCACTTTGACCAGCTAGATTAAAATGCTGCTTACATATGAATTAGTCCATCAGTAATGGAAATAATACTATAAAAATATATACTAACAGGGCAAGACGAGTAGTTTTACTTCTGATACTTTGAGTACATTTAGATGTTCTCTCTGGTAAAACTATGAATGCAGGAGTATCTTTACATGTTGGTACTTTGAAGTTGTCGGCCACCAGACCAACCAGTCACTTGTGACACATTAAAGTCACATGTTGCATGAAAACTAGAGAAGTTCAGCAAGACAGGTAGGTACTGTAGGTAGGTAAAGGATATGAATAAAGGGTTGGAAGTGTGAGCTAAAAAATAATGGATAAATGGTTGAATTTCTCAGCTAAAAGTAATGGAGTTACTTCTTGGCTAAACGTACTGATTAACCAGTTGAGATAATCAGGTCAAAATAATGTATAAATGGCTGGTTGAAAATGTTAGCTAAAGGTAACGGATAAACAGCTGAGATAATTAATAATCAATGGATAAATGGTTGTAACAGCTCCAGTGGGTAGAACGCAAACATTTCACCAAATCAAAACACTGACAATTTAATTTACATAACAAAATCCACATTTATGTAGTTTCACTTAACATCCACTGAGATGACGGATACATCAGCCAAAAAAGGTTAGGAACCCTTGATGTGTAATTTTAACACACTATAGCTTTAACTCTTGATTGGCTGTTAGATGCATGTGCCAACATTTTACAGGGTACTGATAAAGTTTAATTAATTCAGTCACTGTGTTCTTTGTAAGAAGTTACATTAAAAAAAAAAGGTAAAGTCCAAAATATTGCCTAAATATACTGAATACCACAACTCGATTTATTAAGATAATTAAACATTACAGGTCATATGTCAATGCTGCTCAGATATAAGTTGTAATGTTTACTCATTAGGCTCGTCCACTGACAATCATGGTCTGGGATTTGGCATGCTGGCAGCGTGTTAAGTAAAACCGGTGAATAAAACAGCTTTGTAAATTAAGTGCATTCAGGGCAGCGTTCACAGGAATAAAAAAAAAAATCTTTTGATCATAGAGATGTCATTATTTCCCAAGAAGCGTGGTGTGTTTACCTGTGAGGAGCAATGGGAGCACTTCACACCCATTTTAATAATGAGACCATTGCAAAAGATGTTAGAGATAATTGTTACTGGTTCACCTCAGACATTTTTAAAGTTATTGCTCGAAAGGCTCACAATTATTTTAAATTGCTTTCTGCTCTGAAAGGAAGACCAGGTGGCAGATTTTAGAATGTAAACTGGCCCTTACACTGTTCAGAATCTTTACAAAAAAAAAAAAAAAAAAACAACCCCCGGGGATGTGAATGCACTCTTTTATTATGTTCTTTTTTCCTCTTCTAAATAATGTGTACTCAACCTTTTATTTAGAGTCACCCATTAAAATCATCACCCTGCTTAAAACTTTGTTTTAAAGGGATTTGTCACCCCAAAGGTTGACAAGACAAGTGCACAAGGTCAGAGAGAGGCGCGGTGAACAACAGGCAGTGAACTAGAAAGAAACATGGCAGCCATGAATAATGCATGGATGAAAGGTTTATCTAATGGCACTCTTAAAACTTTTAAAAGTTGATCTTTTGCTTTCAGCTGGAGATGCTCTCGGTTAAAAAGCCCTTTTTCTAACTCAGCGCAGTCATCCTCAGAGCTCAGCTTGAGAGAAACGCTGATTGGTTTAATTATGTTTGCAGTGATTAAGCATCTTAATGGTACTCATCACAATATGAGACATGAATCACAATGATTCCGAGATGTGACATTTGTTGGGGAACAGCCTTTTTTTTTTTCTTGTTCCTTTTTTGCACTTTAAAAAAAAAACACACCATCCCCGAACGAGCACACTCACTGGCAGACAATTTAAAGAGGGACACTCACCGTCTTTGGACACTTGGTGGTCATGGCAGGGTCAGGGAAGAACAGAGACTCAGACAGAGCGGAGAGCACGACCTCACGGCATTACACTCACATCCCCGGCTCCCAGACGCGAGGAGGACGAGACCGACGGGGCTCGTTAACTTGAAAGCGCGGATGGAGGGCGGCGGGCTTGCTGGAGTGTGTCAAGAGGAAACTGCAGGCACCAGTCAGTCAGGCCACTGAGAGACGGCGAGAGGGCTGAAAATGAGACAGACAAAAGAAGCAGGGAGAATTCTAAAGACGCCAGCAGTTTCTTCTTCCTCTTCCTTCCCTGCTTTCTCTGGTGTAACTTAACCCCCGAAGAGCCCCGGCGAGCAGACGCACAGAACCAGTTCCAGACCTGTCCTGCACCGCCGGCTGCCTCTCTCCTTTTTCTCCCCTCTCTCTCTGTTTTTTGGTATCATTTAACTCTTGATTCCGCGGCCCGGCGA
This sequence comes from Lutjanus campechanus, assembly GCA_027495735.1. Lineage (NCBI taxonomy): Eukaryota > Metazoa > Chordata > Actinopteri > Lutjaniformes > Lutjanidae > Lutjanus > Lutjanus campechanus. The sequence goes on along the minus strand of JAJHUR010113439.1, from coordinate 5,138 downwards.
TGAGCTCACCGCGGGCTCAGGTTTCAGCGCCTTTACTGGAATGCAAGGGCAGTCGCGGAGAGAAGGCAGAGGTGCCGGGGAGGTCAAAGGCTACCAGGGTATAGTGTGTAGGAACAGAGAGGAGAGGGGGGTGTCCGTCATCTCGGGCGGGGGGGTTCCAGTGGAGGGATATCTGAGGGGCCTGGAGTGCCGAGAACAAAACAGGAGTTACAGGGGTCACGGGCTACGGAAGTTGCGGGGCCAGGCCGCGTTTGACAGCTCTGAAGGCTATATGGACTTGAGGACACTGAGTACATTTACACGCTCAAATACACACACACACAGGGACAACCGCTCTTAAGTGCTAGATTTATTGCTCACTTAGAGAGTGGGGTGTTTTCCTTTGGGAGAAAGGCTTCTGTTTTTTTTTTCTTTTGTGGAGTTGTTGTTTTCACATTTTTAGCAGTCTTGGGTCAGAGGTATGAATTATACAATTAAAACACATACATAACTAATGACGGTGGCCAAAATCACAAGAATAATAATGGTTTATTTGCATAGGACGCAGACAGATCGTGACAAAGTGTTTTACAATCATGATAAAACTGAAGTTAAGTGGAGATAATTAGATAAAATGCTATTTATGAACAGAATAGGCTCTCACCAAAAGAATATGTTTCGGTGGAAGAGGGAGGTGAGACCTTAAAGGCATTAAAATGGGTAAATCTGCTAAAGGAAAGGCAGCGACTTCTAGCTGGTTAATGTTTATACCATTAGCAACCAAGGTGCTAATTTGCCATTTTCAGTGTTTAGGTTGGCAGCTCAAAGGTTGTTGTTGTTTCCCAGTGCAACTTGACACAGAACACAGATAACGGATGCTGTGTCACTGCCTGAGACAGGCTGAAAATGGCAGATGTATACCAGCAGCCTACATTCACTGAGTCAGACTAGTGGTGGGTAATAATGAGTAACACGTATGTGTGGAAAAACACAAAAACAAAAACAACAAAAAAGTAGTTTTCATGTTCCTTTTTTAAGATGTACTTCTGCTCTTTACTTGAGGGCATTTTTGAGCCAGTAATCTACTTTTTACTTGGCTACTTTGGCCATTTATACCTTTGTTACTACTCAGCTCCAAAACAAGCGAGTAAGGAGGTAAGTAGGTAAAAATGTTCAGTAGTTCAGCTAACGTTAGTTATGTTAGCCTAATTTTTCATGTGTAGCATTAATATTTGATGTTACTAACACGGAAGCTATAATATGTAACATTTCTGCATCAAAATGTCAAAAAACGCTAGACTAGCGCTAACGCTAGCTAGTTGCTATAACTTCTGTGAAAACAGAATATGCCAGTGATCACGTCAGATTTTCATCAGCTATGGTGGTTGTTTCAAGACAATAACTCCCATGATCCCACTTGATCAAACTACGTCTTTTGATATTATTTTAACATGAGAACCTAGCAACAGAACCTACATATTGTATGTTTAACTTTGTTTAACACTCAAATTGGTGTGATACAGTGTTAAACTGGTTCAGAAAGCAGTTAATCAAATGCAATGCCGACTTCAGTGTTAACATTAGGATACTCTCAATTGAAGTACACCCTGAAAATATTAAAATGACAAAAGGAACTTGTATTAATAGGTACTTTTAAAATTTTACTTCAGTGGGTTTCTCAAATGGTAATTTTCACTTTTACTTTAGTCAGTGATGAAAAACTACACTTAAGTTAATCAGTTCTCAATCAGGAAGGAGATTAATAGTTTTACTGGCCATTATTTTTATTCTGTCTCCTTTTTAAAAGTCTGTCTTCTCTTTCATAATGTCACTTTTTATAACACCACAGTTGTCACTTATTTCTGCCCTCTCACCTTTTAATGTGCAACAACTGCCAACTAGCTAATGTTAGCTACAGTCTGTTGGCAACAGCTACCAGACTGTCTGACACTGTTTGTTTTTGCTCCTCACAAAGTGTGTGTGTGTGTGTCTGTGTGTGTGTGTGTGTGTGTGTGTGTGTGTGTTTGCCTTCTTCAGGAGAACATTTTTTAAAATCATAAGGCTGCCAAGGTAACTCTGAATTACCCAGCTGGCTGCTTCCGTTAACGCTGGCACTCCAGTAGCACTGAATAATGAGCAAGCTAACACACCAACCTAGCTAGTTAGCTGGCTAGGTGGGTAGCATCTGTAGCCTTGATAAAACTAAATAAAAGGTGAGATTAGTGTCTGTGCAATGTGTCTTGAGTGAATTGTGCCAAGAAAGGTTTCCAAAATGCAATAGAATTCGACTTCACCACAAACAAAATGACTGAATCAACGCCTCTCTGAAAGAGTTTCAACAAAAGCTGAACACTAACCATCATGAAGGATTTATTATAAAGCTTTTGTTCTAGACTGTATTAATTTTAACTAGTTGGACTTCATAAACTGGCAACAGAGTATGTTGTGACTGTGTCGGAGAAGTGTTAGACATGCTGTTAACAGTTTTCATAGGGACCATTTCTTTGGTTGAATAGCCTTCCAGTGTTGACAGTGTGGTCTGTGGATTATCCAGAGTAACAGGGCCACTGTTTCTGGAAAGAGGTGTTGTTGTATTTTCTTTTTCAAATGTAATTTTTCAACACTTTGAGCACCACAAAGAAAATTTAATTTACCCCACGTCGTATGAGGGTGGAGGCAGAAATCTCAGTGACTGACGTCTCAGAACCCGGCCAAATGGCGAAAACATGTTCTTTTGTCAGTGAAGTGACCTTTGAGTTCTTTGAGGCCATGTGTTCTTTGTATAGGACTGGATCATATTGAAAGGTATCCTTTTTATAGTCATTTTATAGCATTTTCATTGTTAGAGTTTCATATTCCCAGGCTGCTATCCTGTTATCTATGTTTTTAAAGGTTTCTAGCTCCATTTGCCCCTCCATAGTCGATATTATGAACCGCTCTCTTTTATCAGGATGTGTCTCAAGTTATTTTAAGCACCGAGAGCTATTTCCTATCGTTAAAGTTATAGGCCTACTTCTAAACTTCTTTTCCAAAATCTTAGAAAAGGTTGTTGAAAAACAAATAGTTGAAATACTGGAACTGCACAGGAACAGCTGTCCTCAAAGTGTCAAATGTTTTAATAGCTTCAGATGCCTGAAATTGATCAGTTGTGGTTTTTAATTGATGCAGTATTCGATACTGTCGACCACCAAATTTTAATCCACAGGCTAAACCACCTGGTGGATATTTCTGGGACTGCATTAGAGTGCTTCTCTTTCCATCTTTCAGGCAGAACATTGTCTATCTCTGTAGGTTAATTCAGTGATTCCCAAACTTTCCAGTATGCCCCCCTTTCGGAAGCCAACAAAAGTTCAAGCCCCCCACCACAAAATTTTCAATCAATTGTTAACAATAATTGGGGATGGAACTGATTAAAAAAAAGAATTCAAAAGTCAAAGCAGAACTAAACAACTGTTAGATAAAACTGAAGAAACTGATCATTGCCCCCGATAACCTTCAACCAACAATCAGGCAGAACCTCGGTACCCCACTCTCATCCTGCCAATCTAGTAATATTTGCGTAATTTTCTGACTCTGTGGACTTTTAAAACCAGCTAAACCTGATACTAGTTTAAAAAAGGTGGCAATACTGCTCAAGCAGTATTTCTGTTTTTCTACAAACATATTAAATAATATTGCTATCAGGTGTATCTCAAGCATAACGTCAATTCTGTGGCCCTTCTAAATCTAAACTAAATAAGACTTACGGTTTAAAAATTTTTGATTAACATTAAGAGACCTCTGAGCAACTTAAAATGGCTAGTCACTATGACTATGCTGTGAAGTGAAAAAATTTAACATTTTGTCAACACTGTAAGATGCCAGATGGTAAATTACGGACAGAGCCTGTTACAAGGTTTAATGGCCAAGAGTTTGAGCAGGGAAAGAAAAAGGGGTTCTTCTAAACACATTATACGTGTTAGAACATTGTTCCTGACAACATGTGAATAGACTGAGAACTATGTACTACTACTGACTTATGGACTTAGACCACTAGACTGTTGTTCAGAATTTTTTGACAGACCTGAATCATGGCTTGCTGACAGCAACTCTGTCAGTCCAAATCAGGCCAACAGTTTGCTTCAGCTCACTTCAGTTCCAACAACCCGACAGTGAAGAAAAGAAAAATACCATCCTGTCATCGTCCTCTGGCTCTGGTGGCTCAAACTTGTCCGGACGCGTCCAATAAAGCTGCTAGATGGAGCAGCCATGTTTCGGGTCGTTTTCAGGTTGTAGTGGTGTTTGACACTGAGACAGCAGAGAGGACACGTCCTCAGCGTTTCCCAGAATAACTCAAGAGTATGACTATGATGTCACTTTGTGACTGTGAAAGGTGCTATATGAATAAACTTTGATTGCTGGCTGTTTTTATGTAAAAAATGACGAGAGAAAAAAAAAACACTTTAAATGTATAGTTTGTGTATGTGAATTTTGAGCTGTAGCCTGATATGTAAATGCATAACCGTTACCTGTCACTGGCACCTGCTTCATGGTGCATTTGCATGTGCTCATGTAAAGCCGTGCAAAAACATTGGTACACTCCATACTAATTATATGGTGCTTGTGCCACCTGTGGTGCTGCAGCGGTGGGGTGAGGGGGGTGTGGGGGTGCTCATTCCCACTGATGACTAACTTGACAACAAAAGCCAATTACAAAAAAAAGTCAGACAGCAAAAGGATGCCTTTAAAGATGCCCTCCGTCAAACCGACTTTCCCTTTCTTGCACCGCAGCCGCGTAACAAAAATAACTGCGGCTAATTGAAGCGGCCTGGCATTTATTTGTTTATTGTTTTGCCAGTCAACGCTGTGCTGTTTACTTCTCCCCCTCACTGCCGCAGCTCCGGCTAGCTTTGAACTGCAGCTCCGCCGGGCCCAGCGCTGCTCCAGCCGCTGGGAATGTGTGGTCTTTATTAAGGAGAGGAAGTGTGCGAATGAGCACTGCAGGCCCAACATCTCTGGAATCTTGATCCGTTTTCCCCTTGTGGCACTTTTCACAAGTGGGGCCAGCTAATCGCTTACTCTGATAGCAGGGTTCTGTAAGAGGCCCCGGTTCTTGGAGAAAGAGGCTGAGGGTAGTGGAGCGCCCCCCCCCCCCCCCCCCCCCCCCCCCCCCCCGGTTT
>JAJHUR010113438.1:6934-17395 GCA_027495735.1 Lutjanus campechanus | reverse complement strand
GTGTGTGTGTGTGTGTGTGTGTGTGTGTGTGTGTGTGTGTGTGTGTGTGTGTGTGTGTGTGACAGCAGGAGAAAGGTGGTGTGTGTATGCAAATATGCACGTTTTGCATTTGAAAGTGTATAAATGTGTGCATATGCATGTTTGCTTTTTGAGTGTGTGTGTGTTTGTTGCATTGCATTACATGCATTCATTACTATGGATGTGTGTGTGTGTGTGTGTGTGTGTGTGTGTGTTAGTGTACGTAGGAGTGTGTGTATCAGAGATCTATAACCTGAACTGAGAGCACCTTCCCGTTAAAAGCTATTGATCCGCCCATCCTTCTCTCCACCCTCCTCCGTCCCGTCTCTGTCTCTCTGGGGTGGTCTCGGGTTCTCTGAATCATTACTGTATGGAGACAGAAGGATGGAGGCAGGGAGACGAGGATCATATGACCCACCAGAGGAGACGCAGTGATGGAGGAAGGACATGGAGAACTGAGAGTTGGGTCATATAACGGAGAAAAGGGGTATGAAGAGCTGAAAGGATAAAAACAGAGAGAAAGACGGGCGGAGGAGGAGGATGGAAGGATGGAAATAAGAATGAAGAAGGAGAGAAAAGGTTATAAGAGGAGAGGAACAAAAGGGGAGTGTGGAGAGGTGGATGATGGGAACTGACAGGAGGATGTGGGTGCTGATGGGAGTAATTTAACACTTCAGCTCGATTGTGGGTCAGGAGGGACTCCGCAGTCGTCCTTCAGACGTACTAGTGAGGTCAAAAACATGCCTGAAAATCAACTTAGACTTGACTTTAAATGCTACAAACTTATCATAATAATAATAATTAGAGCTGCATCGATTAATTGTTTATTACTCGCCTATTAAATCAATCGCCAACAGTTTTGATGATCGATTACTCATTTCTTAAATTAAAAATGTCCAAATTCTCTGATTTCAGCTGCTATAATGTCAATATTTTCAGTTTCTTTTCTCCTGTCTGATAGTAAACTGAATATCTTTGAGACATCAGCCTTATGCCTTATGTTGAGTGACTGGATGAATCAGCTGAGTCCTTTGCAGGTTGGTTTTGGGGTGATTTTTGCCATTTTAGTTGGCTAAGATAGAGTGACAGGCTCTACTCTGGCTCAGGACGCTGCTGCTGGCCGGAGGACAGAGTGCTGAGCCAGGAGGAGACAGAGACAGACTATCTGAACATCTAGCACAGTCAATTAAAGATTTATTTTGACTAAATCAGAGTTGGTGATTGTTCTAACAGTGTGAAGACTGAACAAGATGTTTTTAGTGATTTTTCTGTGTGTTTTACGGAGTTAACGAGCCAATCAAAGCTCATCTTACAGAGAAACTTGAATTCAGAAGGTGATCGGTTGTACTTTTCTGTTTAATAAGGAAAATAGGTGTGTAATATTTCCTTTCTTGACATTTTAAGAATGCATTTTGTTTATTTTGTCGCAGTTCCCACACGTCTCCCAGCTTTCATCTTATCATGTTTAACCATAGTTCATTTTAAAGTTTATCATTTCTTGATAAGAGACCGTTGCTATGGACACAGTTCTGATCATAGATTCAGGAGGAGCATTAAAATCATTGTTAAATCACTAAAAATCACTTTAAAATTAATATTTTGTGTCATATTATTGATTTTTTTGGTAAATAACCAACAAGTAGAATAATGTACAGTGAGCAGGTCACTATTGTTAAAAAAAAAGTCATAAAATCCTTTTACAGTGACTATTTTGTGTCACATACAGTAAGTGTGAGTCAAATATCATCATCATCATCCTGTTGAGATTTATTTCACAATAATGAGCTGTTCACTGCACATGATCTCTTACTGAGACCAGCTACTGTAGCTATTATCTCCTGTACTGTCATTAAAGGCATTTCATAATGAAAAACAACAAACAGACCCAACCTTCCTCACATGTTCCCCAAACTCATGGTGACTCTAAAATGTCTTGTTTTATCTGTCAAACAGTTCAAACTTCAAGTATATATACAGTATATATTCAGTTTACTGTCACTGCTGCAAAATCTTTAAAATCACACACACACGCACGCACACACACACACACACACACACACACACACACAGGATGTAACACTGGTTGGATTTGCAGTTGCAGTTGTCTAATTGAAGGACATGTTTAAGTGCTCATTAAATTGTATTACTCAACCCAGCCATTACATTGTCATCAACACTTCACCTCAGTCTGAATTATTAGGTGTGACATGTAATTTTCTACTCTCTCTCTCTCTGTGTGTGTGTGTGCGCGCACGCACACTTCAGATTCGCTCGCTTCTGATCATAAAAATGTAATCTCTGCCGAGGGGAACAGTCGAGCCCGTCCTCTCCAAATCCTCCTGGCTGTCACTCTGCTGCCGTCACCAAATTACAAAATTAAGTGGAAATGCTGGCGCGCAGTTTGCTGCTGTTGTGGCAGATCTGTGACAAAAATACACCTTCAGTTTCTCAACTCTAAAACTGCAACAACACAGATGATCAAAGACAAAAAATCTGGTGTTTTTGTTCTAATTATTTTCAGATTGTTTCTCAGAGCTGATGTAGGTGTGGTAGCTGCAAACTGACAAAATGATTGGATGAGGTTGAAGTTTAGAGCTGCAACTTACAATTAATCGTTTGATTGATTAATCTGCTGATTATTTTGTCAATTAATCGATGAATTACAGTGTTTCCTCAACTGTTTAAACAACAATTAAATGAGTTACACTGTATTTTCCAAGTCTTCTTGGGAGTATTTCCTCTCTGCAGCCGAGATGGATCAAAGCTCCTCCTGATTGTAGTCGTATCGGCAGGAGCAGCTTCCCTGCATCCTCGCCACCGTCGCCAGATTCAGACTGGGTGTGCAGATATCTGTCTGTCAGCTGTAATAAACCCAAAGATTCGGCTCATAATCACAGAAAACGAAGAGCAGAAAATCCCAGAATAGAGAAGCTGGAACTAATGAATGTTTGACAGATTTGCTCAGAAAAAAAAATGACACGAACGGTGATTTGGTTATCAAAATAGTTGCCAGGCAGAAGATGTCAGACACAGAACTGTCTGTTTGCACGACAGCATGACGGTGATGATTGACAAGAGTTGAATGCTAAAATATTTGTATTGATGATTGACAATTTCTTTCAGAAGTAAACATGATTCCAAACAAAATCCAAATATAAGAGCCACATCTGCTGCAGCCTGGTCTCCCCAAATGGTGAGAATAACTCGCCGACGTCTTCAGACATTTTGTCTGTTATCACGATGCCTTTTTTGCCTTTTGTGTCGTTTCATAACAGTTTGTGTGGTGCAGAGATTAGATGTGTAATTTTACTCCTGAATGTCAGAAAAAAGTCAAACTAGTGATGTAGTATAAATAAAGTTTCTGATGGAGGAGGTGGGTGGATGGACGGGTCAGACACAGGACTTTGACCCAGGAGACAGCTGTTTGTGTTCTGTGTAAAAGGTGCCAAAATGGTTCTTCCTGAAGGGCTGAGGTTCTACTGCATTTTTCAAAAGTTCTTTGTGAGACTAAAGGTTCCATTAAAAACCCTTTTCATCCAAAGAACCCCTCTTAGAAGAAAGAGTTCTTCAAGGATTGTTGAACCCCTTGGGTGGAATATCAAAGGGTTCTTTATAGAACCCCCTCGGATCCTTTTTCCACCACTTTAGTTGTGGTTGTTGAGCCGGTTCTGTTCAAGATCCTTGGGAGCCCATATTTCCACCTGTTGTGGGTGGAACCATTCTAACAGAAGATGTCATCAGCAGTGGGCACTGCACAGCGCACGGCGACCTGCAGAACATGACACGCCCACTTTGGTTCCCAAGGAAAACCTGCTTTTTTTATTATTTCAGGTGGGAACCAAGTTTCTGAACCAGGTTGTTTTGGTTTGAAATGATCAGATCAGTTTAAAATGAGGTGCTTGAACCGTAACGGAGGCGAGTTCATGTTGGTGGAAAAGGCCTGTCACTGTGTTCTAGATAGAACCCTGGGAATATAAAAAAGGCTCTCTGTAGAACCTCCTGGGTGGGTTCTTGCTGGCATCCTTAGAAGGTGCAAAAGTTCTCAATACAACCAGAACAATTACATCATAGAAGTGTTCTCTGTGGAACCTCTCATAGGGGGTTCTAGGTATAAGCCTTAATGCTGGCTTGAGGTCTCTGAAATGGTTCCAAGTGGAACCTTTATAGAAGGTTCTAACAGGAACCAAAATGGTTCCCCAATGGGGACAAGCAGAAGAACTGTTTGGCACCTTCATGTCTAAGAGTTTATAGTTAAACTTTCCCCCCACGGTCTAGTGTTAAAAAGCAAACAAAAATGTCAATAGATTTTGCAATAATTGAGAATCTCACTACACCCAAATTTCATGATAATATCAAATTGGGAGATATCGTCCCAGCCCGAGTATCGACCCCTTAAAATGTGTCTCAGAATGTTGCCTGGAACTTTCTGCTGGAATAATAAAAGTTTAAAACTTCATGTTGCTCAAAGTGATCGATATCCTCTCAGAAGGTACCAGAGATGCTGTCAGGTCCTTTGATTTGAAGGTAGAAATTGAAAAGAGAAAATATCGAGAAAAACCCAGCTGAGCCTCGCTGAACTCGCCCTGGCACCTGAACTAAACGTCGGTGAAAATTCATGCACGGCATCGAGAATCTGTCTCCACATCTCGCTCACCTGCCTCGAGCGAGAGCGAGCTTAATTTCATGCCCTGAAAATAAGTTTTCATCTGAGCGCATAACGTGGCGAGCATGTATAAATAGAGCGGTCCTGTGATCCTGACAGGTTTGTGTACTGATCTGTTGTTGTGAAGGCTGCAGGCTGACCGGTCATGTGCTTCGAGAAGAAAAACCACCGCATTCCTCTTTGATCAAATCTGCAGACACGAGAGCTCACTCAGAAACCGAGAGATGAAGAGAGAAAAGACGAGCGAGGAGAAGAAACATGGAACATCCTGTGACTACTGCTGCCAAATGAGGAAGTAAAATAAGTATAACAAGAGGAGGGTGAGTAAGACAGTGAGACGGAGAAAAAAAAGAGGGAACGAGGGAGATGGATGTGCAGGAGGGGGAGAGAGAGGATGGGATGTGTGACGTGTTCGCAGCGATATAAAAATAAAACGTCTCCAGTCACTCGGCTGAAGTGGCCACTAAAAGCTTCCAGCAGGAAAGTCTCAGTACGGATGAAATGTGCAGGGATGCAATAAGAGGAAGGTGACCTGGTGATTTATTTACAGTGTGTTATAAACGCACGCATGAGAGAGGAAGACGCAAATGCAAAAAAACCTGATTGTAATCACAGGGAGGCAACATGCTGCTCTGATAATATCAGCTGCCACTGAAAACATCTTGACTGAGTTACTCACTTTAAACACAGTAACAGAGCTGCGCTGAATGTTTTACTTTCTTCCTGGCATCATGTGCTGGATACTTAAAGCTGCTTTCATTGATTTGTTGAGCCACTCGGGGTCAGAACGACTTCACAATAACCTTAAAAACACAGACTGATATATTATCTCTTTATTAAGTCCAATATTTACTGTCCTTCCAGCTCTGTTTTAGTATCTGACTCCAGAGACCAGAATGTGGCTGTTTGTCTGCTGGATGCTCAACTTTCTTCCAGCTGGTTACACCCCTTTTACACCTGGTTTTGAACTGGGATCTGTGCCGTTATCCAGATAATAAATAATATGATCTGCATTTTTAATGTGTTCTCATTATCCTCATTCAGATCAGGTTTCTGTCCGCCAACAAAAAAACTGCACGTGTATTTTGAGCCCAGTTTGGTGAGTTATTGATCTTGGGGCAACTTTTTTCTTCTTAATTAATGCATTACATTAAATTATTTCTTTCTCTGTGTAGAAAATGTTGTAGCAGTTTGTCTTGATGTGTTGCACTACCGTTGTGTAGACCACTCTGTGAGCAGGTAAATTAAATGCCTTGTTAACAGCAGACAAGCTGCACACGAGTGCAGCACACCACTTTCAGTTTAATAACTCTTTTGGAGCTTTCATGGCACAGAATAGACGTCTAATCAGTAATTGTCTCCTTCAGCCTTCTCTCTTGTTCTTTGTCGAAGTTTGTACAACAACCTGTGATCTGTGTCAGTGTTTTGTTGCGTTCGGATGGCGGCGCTCTGCGCGGGTTGCGTTTACATCTACCTGAGATCCGAACACGATGTGAGCCAGACTGCCTCCAGATGTGGTGAGGTGGATATAGTGCAAATTTGGATCAAATCGCAAAAGATAATGTGATCTACGTTTGAGCACATGAAGGTGAACAGTTGGTGTCATTGAACCATTTTGGGAGAAAAAAGCTCAACTGAAATAATGAAAAACATGACAGAAATATGACATTTCTGTTCGTGTCATGTATTAATGAGAGTTACAGTTTCCTCAGGACTCAGATCTCATATTTTCACCTCTTCAGTGGGAAGTTGAGCTCACAAGTCTGATTTATTGCAGCATTTTGCTTTTATCAAAAAATAAAATTTTCCACCTCAGCCAAGATTAAAAAGGTGTTTGCAATATTTCTTTGCATTTCTGGCACATACAAATTATCACTGTGCATAATGTGGATGGAAGCTGGTGGTGGGGAAATACTGGTTTCTCAGATGCATCACGATGAGGACATGGAGGATTCTGAATCAATTCATAACTCTCAAATATCTAAATATTAATTAACACGATGTTGATGGAACGAAAAAGGCGGAGCTCAGCTGTGAGGGCAGCGTAGTGCAGCACCCGGACGGTCTACAGCGGCGTGCACACGCTGCAGTTATCAGCAGGTAATAGGGAGGAATATATTTTATCTTCTCAAAAAGCAGCTGTTGCAAAGCATGTCTTGAATTAGAGTTGAAATATTTGAGTTTGCAAGAGGGACATGAAGTGTGTTGTGTCTTTCCTCAGAGCTGACGTTGCAGCGGAGAGGCTCGGGTAACATGGCGGAGCTCCGCCTCCTCCTCTCCTTGTTATGATAAAATGCACTGTTTGCTGTTTGGTGCTGCAGAGGTGGTGCACAGAGGGTTTATAGTGAGTTTATAACACCTGCTAATACTGCAGAACTTTTCATATTGATATTCATTTGATAAATTAATATATGATAATATTTGATAATGAGCTACACTTCAGACAGTGAACCAGATGTGGCGACAGCAAAACAGCTTTAATGTCGCATCTACCAATAACAAATATTATATTAGGATGCTCTAAAATCAACAACATGAAAAGTATCAAAAAATGAAGCAGCTGCATTATTTTCTTACTTTTTGATGCCATTATGATGCGAATGCTCTCGATTACCCTGATCTGAGAATCTCCGGTAATCAGTTTATCTATATGCACATAAAGGCACAGGAGAACAAAGCAAAACAGAGGAGATAAGATGGCAAATTGGATGAGAGATGGGGATGATACAGAAAGAAAAGAAGCAAACAGGGCAGAGAGGAGCCGCTGAGGATGAAAGTTATAAAACGGATGTTAAGTTAGAAAGAATTTGTTCTGTAATCATAATGTTTTTTTGTTTGTGTTTTCAAGATCGCTGACTGGAAGTGGTACTTAGCTGACCTTTTACTTAGCATGACAACACAAGTTATAAAAGATGAGGAGACAGAGGTAGAGGGGACGGAGACACAAAGAGGCAGAATGAGAGAGACAAAGCTTTCAGAGCTATTGATCTGAGCAAAGACAATCTGCTGCTTCCTTCTGCTGGCTAAGACGAGCTGCTGACCTTGGAGCAACATCATTAACTTTGATGAGAAACAAGCTGGAAACAAACAAGAAAATGACCGAGACGATAATCTGTTCTTAGCGAGGCAGGAGTCGAGTGAATAATTAGACAGATTTTGGTTGTGAGAACAAGTGAGACGTTGCTCAACGTACTGCCGTCACTTCATTAGAGAGGAACCGGCGGGGTTTGACTCTGGATTGAAGTCGAGTGTGAGCAGGAGGAAGTCGATGGTTTGGATTCGTCCCAAACTGCAGGACAGCAGCAGTTAAATCTCTGGATCCCTTAATCTGAATCTACTTTTGAGCATCTAGACCAACTTTATCTGCTTCAAATGATGCTTCAGACGTACATTTACTCAAGAAAAGTATTTGAATTTGTGCTTAAAGGGATAGTTTGTGGTTTTTCATCCAGAGTCGGTGTGTCGCCCACTGTCCTGCTGTTTACAGGGTCAGCAGCAAAATGTATTTTTAATAAATATCAGGTGAAGTGTGCACTGTATTTTGAATATTTTCAGCACTTTATCTTGCTGTCAAACAGTCTTTTCTGACAGGAAACCACCGTTATATCGGCCAGATATCTCTTCAAAGTCATTTTTTTCTCACAGAACACAAAAGTTGCACATCTACTTTAGTCTTGATCAGCTATTTTTTGTATTATTGTGTGACTTTGGTGAATCTGAACCTTTTATTCACTGAAGTCACACAATAACACAAACAAACTCCTGTTCTGAGGTAAAATTACTATTTTTGTCAAAGAGGTCTGGTGGCTTTCAAGCGTTATATAGAGCTGTGACTGATGATTAATGATTTTTAAACGATTATCAAAATAGTTGGCGATAAATTTGATAATCGATTAGTAATGGATTAATTGATTCATCGTTGCAGCTCTAAAGTTAGGTGACCTCTCTGAAAAGGTGTCCTTTTTGAGGCTGACACACTGCTGCACCCCGAGGACCCAAACATCACATCACACCGGTCGTCACATTAAACTCTAAACTTGTGGGGACGTTCAGCGTCTCTGGTGTCTAATTCTAATCTTAAGGAAAACCAAACCCTCGTCCATAAAACCAGGTTTTATCAGACCTTTAGGACCGATGTTGTGTTCAATGGTCTGTTTTAAAGCCCCAGTAAAACATAATTAACACTGTTTCATCAGCTTTATACTTAATTACTTTTCTTAATTTTATGAGAAATGTTTATGAACCTGAACTTTGAACTGATGACATCTTTCAGAAGTATAAAAATAAGACAATTCTGCTGTTTGAGCTCTCAGAGACTCCAGCTGCAAAACCCAGTTAAATACGGTGAGTTTACGTCCTTTCGGTACTGTCGCCACATGTTTGCATTCCAGTTGTTTGTCTTTTATAAGACATTTCTTTGTCTGAAAACCCTTTTGGCAAACAAAAATTAAAATATGTGTTCATGTGCAGCCCATATACCATACAAAACATGAAAAATGTTTTTATTTGATGTCATAACCAAAACTTTATGGTCGTTTCTGTACTTTGTGACCTTCATCAGCTCAGTTTGTGTCATGTTGTTATCATGTTATGTAATTATTATTATTATTATTATTATGGTACTGTCATTATCTATATACAATATTTGGTGGGGATGTAATGATACCAAAAGTTCATGGTATGATATTTCTACTATATTAAAAACAAAGAACAAAAGATATTTTAATAAATAATTAATATTGTATATGTACAACATTGTTTATTTGTATACAAATTTGTAAAGTAGCCAGCCATGACCTAAGGATGTGCAAAAATTTGTCCCTTTATTTGCAATTGCAAAATAATGCAGCAGTCAGTCGCAGCCCTTTTAAATAAAATAATATAATTTAACATGTAATATCAGGGTGTAAATATATTTTTACATCTATTTGGGTCTGTGGGGCCACAAATAATTAGGGGGTAAAGTAGATGTCAGTGAAACAGACCCAGCTCGTTCTCATTCCCAACTCATGAAATGTATCAGTTTTGGTCACCATCTACATCTCATACAGATGTGCACGGTACCTGTTAGCAGCTGTATGAGAGGCACCGGGCTGTCGACGCAACATAAAGAGGCAGAAAGACGCTTCAGTGACTTCATGTAACTCAGTGGTTCCCAAACTTTTTTCTGGTTTACCCTCCTTTCGACAAAAGTTCAAGCTCCCCCACCACAAAATTTCCAATCGATCATTAACAATAATTGGGGATGGAACTGATCAAAAAGGACTCAGAAGTTGAATTTTAGTGAAATAAAAGTCAGCAGGATAGAAACGCTTGTTTATTTCCCCTACAAACATCATATTCATTCAGCTTCGTTTCACACTTTATTTCTCCCGCAGAGGTATTCTTCTATACCTCTGCAGTTTGGAAACCACTGATGTAACATAACATTGCTATTGTAACCCCAGACGTGACTTTATGCTTAAACCAAAGTAGTTTTGTGGTGAAACTTAAACAAACTGTGACTGTTTAACAACTTAAATCTTCTGTTAAAATGCCTTCTGGCAACGTCTCATACAGCCGCACTCAGTATCAGCATGAGACGGAGAGAGGCATGAGGATGTTCTCATCTCTGCAGGTAAAATTAGTCCTCACAAAGATAGCAGTAAACACACACACACACACACACACACACACACACACAGTTGGTCCTAAAAGAATCAATAAATACTCAGAGGGTCGGTGATGAAATGGATCTGAATTTGCATGTGTGTGTGTGTGTGTGTGTGTGTGTGTGTTCC
>JAJHUR010113437.1:0-11858 GCA_027495735.1 Lutjanus campechanus | reverse complement strand
CTGAGAGGTTTCACTCCATTTACCGCGCGCCAGTCTGAACCAGCCTGCCCTGATGAATTTCAGGCTAATTGGTCATATTTAATGCTCCACTTGGCCGAGCTGGGCCGGGCTGGAATGCGAGGTGCCAAACAGCAGCAGGAAATGCTTTACTGCTGGGTTTGATGGTGGTTCCTCAAAACTGGCTGCCATAACATCCATGACATTTCTGTTCTGTGGCATCTGGGAGGGTCAGCTGGGACAAACATGTAGTTAAAGCCATTTGCTGCAGAGCAAGAATGACCACCACAATGTGGCTTGACAATATGCTGGGTCACAAAAACGGCTTCACTGCTGCTAACTAGCTGACTACTCATTAGCGTCACTGGCAGTGGTCAAACAGTTTTTCTTTGTCAAAATTCTAACAACCACCACAATGACAATGATTTTTTGAGCCCAAAGCGAAGTTTAGCTACTTTTGTCCATCTGTGCAAACTCTAAAATTATTACATTTAAAATGACATTTACATAAAAAGTGGAAAGTAGAAATTCCTCAAATTTGAGAAGCTCTGACCGGCAAATGTTTGGAATGGCCACACTAGTGCGGTAAATTTAGGGATGACAAGACTAATTGGTCATTATGGGGACTGCCATGAAATCTGGCACTCAAGAGAACGAATCGTACCAGCTTTGGTGATCCCCTGACTATTCCTCAAGCACCAACATGAGGTCAACTCTTTTGGTTTTTGGGAAATGTGGCTGCGATGAAGTTTAGGAAACAGATTCATATGTGATCCCTACAGCGTGAGTTGTAATAATTCTGATGATAAATATTCGAAATGGAATATTTGCCGCTCACACAATCAATTGTTTAAGTGTTCGAAGATCAAATCATCACTGCAGCGTACAACCCTGATCAGACGGAGCACATTTTCCTGTCTTCTTGTTTCGTATAGGCAGTAAGCGCTTTGCATGCTGCTAATGCACCCTGGGTTGGTCAAATCTGTCATATTGGCGTTTAACTGATGTAATGTAAATGTAATGCAGAACCGCAGTCGCAGCAGAGTGTGAGACAGAGAAAGAGCTGGAGCTCATGTGGACTGACTGCGGCATCATATCGTCAACATGATGGAACTATTCATGAGGTCAGTCTAAGATATGATTACATGGTCAGTTATGGCTGACTGATGTATGTAAACTTGACACCATATGAGCAGTGGTTACGTGACATGAAACGAGCCACAATTTCATACGTGCACTCCGATACTTACACAAATAACACTACACCTCTGTTTCTGACCAAATACCTGCAAAAATATATGATATTCCAATCGGCCTGAGTTGCAATTTGTGTCAAATTATGTAGAGTGGTAATTACCTGTTAAACATAAATGCTAATGATAGTATTAGCATTTAGCACAATGAACCCTTGTGCCTCATAGTACTGCTAGCATGGCTGTAGACTCTTCGTCTCATGGATGAATCATGTAAACAATAACCATCACCCACAACATGTATGGTTGAAAGACACTAAGTAAGTGTCTTAAAACACTATATGTCCTATATGTCAAACTTGCTGCTGAGTGCACCACATATTGCAAATGAAAAGGACAGATTTGTGTTTGTTCAGTCCGCAGATCACCACATCAGTTACTGAAATGGTATTGATTGATTAACCACAGGCTCCAGATAATGTGACACTGACTGCTGTTAACTGTTCAACACCCGCAAATTAGTTGGGCGTTGTTCACCGTTTTCATTGACGCGCACAGTTCTTCCAGGTGAGGCGAATTTCCCCAAGGACAACAAATGGCCGGCTACGGCGAGATCAGTGACTGCTGTGTGTCCGCGGCGCGAGGGATGACTGAGATAAACTGCCGTCACCTCCACCTATAGTCCGCCGCCATCCATCATCCGACAGATCTGATAAATGAGGAGCAGCGTTGCAGTTCTCCTCCCTCCCCTCAGCTCAGCGCGGCTGAGCGTCTTGTATTGAAGTGGTGACATATTGAGAAGCAGAGCTTATTAGAGCACACATCACTCACCGCAGCGGGAAGACGCCTTCAACATCAACAACATGACAACTGACTGCAACGCAAAAAAATAAAAAGGCTCTGTGTATATGTGTGTGTGTGTGTCCATCTCTAAAAAGCTGCAACACTTATCACAACAGTAACAAGCAGATCTTATCTAATCAGCGGGGAGGTCATTACTGAAAATCTAATTTGATGACTTTTCTTTTCAGGCTTCAAACCAATAATGAATAAAACATCTGACGGAGTGTGTGGACTTTTCAATATACATTTACTGAGTCTTCATATTTTTTTGTCAGAGGTCCTGCTGCTTCCGCTGGTTTGCTCTAATATCCAAGTCTAAGTTAAAGCATAAAGCTATTATCTCAACAATAGCCAGAGGCAGAGGCCGCGCTCTAACTACTCCCAAAAGTCTTGTTTATGCTGCTTCACAGAGAGCAATTACCTCGCAGAGTTTATCATCCACATCAGCTCGTTTGGCTTCCTTTAACTGATTAAAGTCATCAGAGTCAATGGCTGGAGAAAATTGGCACTTTAATTTTAATTTGAACAAAAAAAAAACGTAGGTTTGTTTGCACTGTTATAGCTATTTCTCACAACAAAACTGCTGTTTGGCCGGGCTGCAGCACAGAGACACTCTCTGCTCTGTTTGATCAGACTAATATCAGGGTCAGATTACAGTCCATACAGGGTCACGTTCTCATGTTCGTGTCTCCGTGTTAATATACGCTTCCAAATACAGTCCACATTGATACCAGCCTTCTGTTGGTAACTGCAGAGAGATGTCAATTATTAGGTGAAGTTTGTTTCTGAGCTACTGTTGGGTGGGAATCTGGGAGTGGGAGTTGATTCAATTCTGGTTATTGTTTAAAAAACTTACAATACCAGTACCCTTAAAGTGATACTGATACCAATGGAGTATTTTATTTGACTCCTTCTTTTGGAGGTTGTTCTTCTTGAGAGCACTTACAGTGATTGGCTGCGAGCAGAACCATATAAATAGTAATTCATTTCCAGATCTGGATACCATCAGGAGTGAATGCATTTATCATTTGACTGGAGAAGTTTTGTAGAAGCCAAAATGCTTCCAATACGTTAGCTTTTCACCAAGGGCTGCCTGGTGGGACTGTATCCATCTGCAGCTGCTCACGTTCTGCAATCCTCGCTTAAACTCAAGAGCAGCCTGGTTTAAAACATAAACACGATGCACATGTTTATGTCCACTACATTTCAACAGCCAGTTAGTTCAGCTGCAAGGAACGTGCAGCCCGGTCTTACAAAAAGGCGATCATAATTAAATTTCCAATTATTTACTTTTCTGCATAGTGCATCTTAAGAATAACTTTCACGTCTAGACGTATGTATTCCAACGTATTATGTGTTAATATTCCCCATAGGAGCTGTTTTTACATTCCTTTATTCACAAAGTTTAATACAGTGAGCTCTGGGCTCTGCATTTGCTTCTATACCCAGAGTTACGGTACATCCAAGAAACTTTTATTTCACATCGTCTCATTACTGATTAGGAGACGACCGCTGTGCAGTCACCTTGTTTACCCTCTTTCGTTCGCTGTGATAGAGACAGGAGTGATCACGTCGAGCAGAGGTTTTGCAGTGGATGTGCGTTTCCTGTGTTACTGAAAGGCAACCAGATAACTTTTCTTTAACTTGTTTTCTTATCAACAATCTCTGCTGGCATCAGAAACACAGAGGAGAACCAAAAACCGGCCACTGTTGATCATTCGCAGTTGTCGCGGTCTCTGTGTGGTCTCTCGATGACAGCTGCAGCCTTAACTTGTGCAACCCTGCTTCCAAAAAAGTCGGGACACTGTGCAAATCATAAATAGAAACAGAATGCGGCGATTTGCAAGTCCTTCTCAACTTACATTCAATTGGAAACAGTACAAAACAATACAAAAAACAATGAAGTTTTATCATTGAAATAACCCAGTTTGATCATTATAAATAGCTCGTCTTTGGACCGTATTCAATTAAGTATAAGCTGAAAAGGATTTGCAGATCATTCCATTCTGTTCTTATTAACCCTTTTATACAGCATCCCAACTTTTTTGGAATCAGTGTTGTACAGTAGTTACTGTAGTTAGCTACGGTGCAGCCTACAGCAGCTACATGCATAGGCTCTATAGCTACGCTGTAACCACTTAGAAATTCTCTTCAAGAAAGGAAATTTGAAATTCGACATCTCTTTGGCCTCCGGTGGCTTGTCAGAACTCAGCGCTTCATCGGTCATTAAATGTTTCGAGAAAATAAACACAGCCGAAGCCTTTATGCCGTGAATTGTTCACATACTTCAGGTGTGTTGGCACACGCATCTCGCTTCAGTTTGCGTGGCCTGCGTTTTGAATGAGTCAGACTCTGCCCTACAATGTTAGAGTCTACTATGAGTCAGTGAATCCAGGTTGTGGGTGGAAGTAGACAATGCACTATTGCTGTGGTGGCACCTCATTTGTAAACCTGCTCACAACACTGTAATGTGCCAATTTTAAACCATTTCACTCTTTTTATCCTTTTATTTGTGTTTATATTGACATTATGTGGTGTCTTCTTATTATCCATTTCATTTCTTTATTTATTCATATTGACTATACGACGTCTGTATTGACATGTTTTTCTTGTCTTCCTGTTATTCCCTCTTTCACTATTCTGCCTCATTCCTATGTTTTAGTGTCTTTTGCTTGTGTCTTAGTTTTACTATTTTAGCTTTAGTATTGCTTGTGTTTGGCCTCATTACAGCTTTGTGTTGTCACATTGCCTCCTGGGTATCCTGCTCGTTTGATATGTCTGTCAAAGCACTTTGTAACTTCTGCTTTTAATGTTGCTTTAGTTATTATTATTATTGTGCGTTTTTAAGCACCTTTGCCTGGAAATCTGTCCAGAATATTGGTTATATATTGAAAATATAGTCATCAAACATCATGACTTAAATTTTTCAGTGAAATGTAGACCAGTTCTAACAGACGGCTGATTGTCTTGTCTGGGCTGTGCTGTTATCAGCTGCTCCAGCAACAAATTGAGACTTTTAAAATAGAAGCCATAAGCCTCTGCTCCATGAAATCAATTTTACTTTTATAAATCTCCAATAAAGCCTCAGGTTTCGACGAAGTACTGACCAGGAGCTGATTAAGACCGAGCAATCTGTGCCAATGGCTAGCTGGTATCTAATGAATCTCTTGCTAGCATCACACTGTGGTACCTGGATGAAATTGAGTAGCATGAGTTTCCAGTTTTTATTAATGATACGCTTCATGTGATTACAATGCAGAGAATTGAATGCTTTAAATCATAAGCTTGTACGTCATTCCTGCAGGGTTTAGTTGCCGAACTTCCTCGACACAGCACTTTCACATTCAGACTGTGGAGGCTGGACAGGAGCAGTATCTTAATGTTATGTTTTTTCCCAAAGCCTGTGTCATGACCGATTTCAGACTAGAGCAACTTCCACAATCACACACACTACCTTCATCTGTCGGAAGGCGTGGCTGCCGACTGTGATTAACCCAAACGTCGGTGAGAAACGTGTTCAGTTCCACCACAGTAGTGACAGCGCTGCCTGAGAGCGCATCACATAAATCAGCTGCCAGATTCGTCTACAAGTTAAACATTAGCAAAGCACACACATAAACACAACATAATGCTGAGGGAGATCAATCTTCCGAGCTCCACTGATATGTGGCCAGCACTGTGGAAGATATTGCATGTGACACAGAGACAAAAATACACAAACAGAGACGCAATGTGTGTCATTCCGTGCTGTAAAACCACAATCCGTCAACATGTTCCCGCATCAGAGAACAGTGTTGTGCACAAACGCGCTAAAAGAGCGGCGTTCATTGAACGATGAACTGAACGAATCAGTTTGCAATTAATGAAGGTGGGTGTCGTTCATTTCTGAGCAAGATAACAGCATTCATATTGTCAGCTGATTAAAAAAAGTGCAATCTCAGCAGAGAGAGAGAGTGTGTGCAAATATTGACAGAAGTGTTGACATGATATAAAAACTTTCTTTCAGATAAATCAGAGTTATACTCTCATCTCCAAACGTCTGTATCTACAGAGGCCCATTTCTGCTAATACGATGGAAAAAAGAAGATCCTGTAAATCATTATAATGAGACACTTTGTCAAAATAATGTTTTGGAATCTCAAAATAATGATTTAGTGTTTCAAAATACGAATGACTATCTCAAAATAATAATAATAATTTCTCAAAATGACTTACATACTATAGTCTTTATTTTGAGACACTAACCCATTCTAACAGTTTTTTTTTTTAAGTTTTCATCATAACTCACAGACCAGAAACATAAAAACTGTAATACTACATTTCATGCACGATGTCAGAGTGTTACTATTGCCCACATGATGGGGACATCAGTGGTTGGGGACAGTTGAAACACTGGGGGGGGGGGGAAAAAAGTTATATTAACCCATTGTATCTCAAATAAAACACATCAACATAAGCACATTACTGCTGTAGTATCTTTTTTTTTTTGTATGTGGCTTGAATTACTTTAGATGTCAGGCATCGTCTGCATTCAACGCAAAACTCTCTTTTTTTTTTTTTTGCAGAAGACTAGGCTCCTATTTTAAGATTTTAATTATTTAAATTATGTTAAAAGTAATTTTACAAATGAAATAAATGCAGAAATTGTGCACCATGTAGTATAACGTCTTTATGTAGACTTTAGTGTCCCTGGTAGGAAGAAGCTCTATTTAAAATCAGTGTAAATGTAAAAAAACAACAACAACAACAATAACAACAACAAACAAGCAGACAAACAAATCTTAAGAAATGAATGTGAACTAGGTCATTTTTGGGACCGTGAAGTGAACTTTGAGCTAGTTCTTTTTAAGTGCACACAACACTGTCAGAGACATTCTCTCTGACATTTCATCGTGTGAGGAAATTACACGGTACGTGAGCCATCCACTGTCCTCCAGTCTCACCTGTGCTGTTGGTTAGTTTTCTCCCCAGTAAGCTCCATCCTGGCGGCAGCGTGAGGTGATGCAGGGCCAGCGCCAGGCTCTCGTCCAGACGTTCACACTCCTGCAGGGGAATCTGACACTCATCCAGCAGCAGCGCCCCGTCGAGGCCGTCGGGCCGGCCCGCCGTGCTCACCTGTGTGGAGGGTGATTACAAACATGAGTCAAGTTTTTACAGAGGAGGAGCTCCAGCTTAGTCTACTGGAAGCACTCGCTTTAAGACGCTCAGCATAAGAGCATTAACCAAATGCCTAAAATGTAAGATGTAAATGTAGGAAGACACATCCACATGCATCTCTCAGTACTAAGCTCAATTTGGGGCTGTGCTGTTGACAAAAACAAATCATATTCAGATTAAGAAAGTGGAAAAATGTTCCATTAGAAGCTTTAAGTCTGAGTGCTCAAGACAGTTACATTATCTAGTCCTCCTCCTCGGCAGAGCAAATTCTATATTAAATTTCTATGCGATGATAAATTGCGCTTAAAAGAATCATTAATTGAATACCGAGGACTGTGAGACATCAAGCCTCGACAGGGAAGAAACAATAACATGGCAATCTTTTGTCTTTCTGTCACTTTGCCCACAATGCTGCTGCATCACTTGTAACCAATGGTAACCACTTTTTCTCCTCTTCTGTGACAAGTCTCAGTTTTGGAAGTTGTTTCACCGCTGACTCAGAGATGGAAATGCCTGGTTTTGTTGCTCACCAGGAACTGGGCCATGTCAAAAGCCAAATCCTGGACAAAGCTGAATCGATGCTCGGCCAATGGAGCCACGCGACCCAGGCCTGGCTTCACGTTCTCGGGGTCCTCTGGGTCCTCGGGGTCCTCGGGGACACCCCGGCTGACTGAACACAAGGTGACCAACACCACCTCGCAACAGTCATGAGCTACAAGAGGACACGAGGAGGGGACACAGAAAAAGAGGGATACAAGGGAGAAGAAAGAAGGAACAAGAGGACAGAGAATATGTTTAATATGCTGTAGGTTCAAAACATATTTCACAACACAAAGACAAATAAATAGGTTATATTCTATGTTATCAGTGTGTCTGTGTACATGACAAAATCCCACACGTGTTGAAAAAGTGCTTTTCATAAAGCTGAGTGTGTTTTAGACATAAATGATTTGCTTTGTTCCTTGGTTGTTTGAGCATTGACCATTATTAGCTAGTTTTCGTTATGACTTCAGCAACATTGCAGTCATAGAACGTACAACAGCAATAATGGCAAAATCAGTAGGGAAGAGCATTTTTTACATTTTCCTTAATAAGTCACAGACTGCTTTAAATATACTAGTCATCTATTGATGGTGTTACAATTGCCCACTTGGTGGGGGTAACTGTAACTGTAACACTGAAAAAAAATACCCTCTGTATCTCAAATCAAAGCACAAATCAAAGTAATCACGTTTCTGCTTTAGTATCTAATACTGTCACTTAATATTTTTGTACATACATGGTTCAAATTTTTTTAGATATCAGGAATCATCAGCATTCAAAGAAAAAGTCTGTCTCTATATTTGAAGAAGACTAAGCAACTATTCTCATGGTAACTAGATGAAAAAATCTAAATCGAAATGAAAAATTGTATGCTAAATAGCTAACAACACTTATTTTAGCTAAAAGAGATCAATTAGATAAAACTGATGTAGGTCACAGCCATTTCAACTTCAGACAGCAGAAGAAAAATATAGTACATCCAATAACCACCCAATAGCATTTATACCTCAAAATGTTTTTTGTTTTTTTCCCGTTGAAAACTTCCACAGACAGAAAGAATCCTACTTAGCCTGTGGAGGCTATGTGTCATCACTCTAGCTTGTTTCTGATTGAAGGAGCTGAATGTGTTACAAATGCCCCCCTGCTACAATCGTCCCCGGTCTCCCCTACTAAATAAAATAACTCACTGTGGTATTAAATGTACAATAGTTGTGACATGTGAAAAAATAATCATTAGGAAGCAAAACAAACTGAACAGAGCGGATCCTAGCTAGTTATATCACTTGATAGCAGTGTAAAATCTAACAGGATTCATCACTCTCAAATTAATGAGATTCACAAACCTTTTTCATGGAACACCTTTTGACATGGCACACTATGAAAAGTAGTTGTACATGATAATATTAATGATGAAATTCCATTTAACAGCGAGCTGCTTCAGTTTCAGGGCCCTGGCATTGTGCTGGCTCACCGTCACACTGTGAGAGTTTACTGGGACACAAAGCCGTCGTTTTTGTTATTAGTAACATCTGTGCCTTTCCTACTAAGACAAGTCAGAACATCTGCTGTGAAAATAGCCCACAGCTCATTAATGAAATTTACCCAATTAAGGGGAAATGGTTGGACTTATATTTCTTTTTAAAAAGAAATTTTAAAAGAAAAATCATCTGGTTCATTATTTTAATTTAATTATGTGGTTAATTAGCTATATGTTGTGAGTGCTACTAGTGTCAAATGATGGAGACTAACTGGTGACAATAAAATGTGAAGATCTCTAAACAGGAAAACTTTCACACTTTCTATCAACCACCTCCTGAAGATAAACTAGGCTGGCTGCAGAAATGTATTTCTGAGCGCTTAGCTGCTAAGAATCATAAATGAACAGTGAGTCTGTGATGTTCTTTCAAAGAGCAAATTTGTTTGCTTAAATCCATTTCATTCATTTTCAGCCAGGTTTATCAGGCAGAGAAAATGAAACTATAACACAGCCACAACTCAAAGCAGCTGATTAACTCAAGGTTACCTACCATATTTTTGTAATTTGACATCAAAAATTGTACAATAAGAACCAATCATTTCAAATAATCAGCCATAATACAGTCCAGATGTGCACTGCTGCCTTAAATCATAGCTAGTTAATACCAATAAATCTGATTATTTTTTATCTAATGAAACATTTGTTTCAATCCATCTCACTCATTCTAATTAACTGCAGTCACAAGTCAAATGCAACCTGCCGACAAATTAATTAAAAATCTAAGCAAATGAGTTTTCAGTTGTCAGAACAAAAAGAATAAACAAATAGCCAACCTCTGCAAGGTATTGAAGAAAGTTTCTAAAGTTTATCATCTGAATGTTTACCTCCACTGAATCCTGTTTGGAATAAGTTATAAATTGGTAAACACAGGAATTAGAACATCAGCAGACTGACTAGGGTTGAGCAGTTGGACAAATATATTGGCTATCAGTGACTGGCTGAGTCAGTCTAATGGTCTGCACAAGCTACTTCTCCGCGACAGACTCTCATCTAGCGGCACGGCACACACCAAGTGAGCTGGAAGATGAGTGAGAGCAAAACAGCCTGCAGAGCCAGAATATTTTCACATAGAAATCTGGGAATTAAGGATTTATTTTGACCAAACCACAGTTGGTGATAGTTGGAAACTTGGAAAGACTAACCAAGATAGTTTTAGTGATTTTTATTTTGCTTTTCTGGCCAGTCGGAAAATTTTATCATATCACCCAACCCTATGGCCTACATAACGGAGAAGTAATTAATGAATACAATCTGCCCAGAGGGAGTTTGTCAGAGTACTTGCAACTCTGACACCTGCTAGTCTACGTGGTTGGGAAAGGAATCCCACCTCTACAGTCGGATCTTCCACTACAAAGCTAAAGATTCTGAGATATGAGGCATCTATTTATTATGCTTATGATTTTCCAGCCGCTCTGATATTAACTTGGACTGCAGATCTGAACTCAGAGAAAGAGTGAGATCATATATTTGAAAACATGACAAAGGTGTCAAGAGACATCAAAATTAGATTAATCCAATTTAAGATTTTCGTTTTTATTGGACCCCCTCCAGTCTATATAGGCTGATGGACAAGGCTGGCTGTTGGAAGTAATGTAGCTCTGAAGGGATTCTTCTTCACCTACTCCGGGAAAAAAAAAAATTAATCCAGACCAACTTTGAGCTGTGCTCGAGGCTATATGTTCTCAGTGATCCACAAAAGACATCTCACTGTGGAGCCATGGACTTTACTCAGACCAGTGTAATGGTGGGGAAGCAAATTATAATGAGAAACTGGAGGAACCCAGGTGAGCCCTCGTTTCAAGATGGTTCACAGAGTTGGCAAAAGTAATATCACACGAACAAATTCCTTTCAGCTCTATGGACAGGACTGAAAAATATGTGGGGAAGTGGAGAGCCGACCAGGAATACATTGTAAATGTGGCAGATGTTGAGGTACATAATACACACAAACATTATGTGCCTGCAAATAAATCTGTTGCTTATAAATTAGGTTATGTTGCATATAAATGTAGGAATATGCATTTGATTTGTGTGTTTTTATTAGGGGGCCAAGCCCGCGGGGCCTGGGGGACGCGTATGCACAAGCATACGCGTTTCCCAGGACCAGCGGTGCTGGGAACCCTATTGTTTTTGTTCGGATTTTTATTATTATTATTCCCTATTATAGTTATTTTTATTTTTCCGTAGGTAAAAGTGGTACTGCAGCCTAAACCGTGCAAGGGAGGGTGCTGCAATTTGGAGGGTTGGTCCAGACCCCTGCAGGGACCTGTGATGGGAGAAATGACATATATTTGCCAGCAGGGGGCGCTATAGCCTGGGGAAACACCTTTTGGCCTATAACTCCCACACCATATGTCTCACATTCAAAACCCTCATATGCTTAGATTCGCTGAATTGCCTTGAATCACCTGGGATAGGCCCCGCCCATTTCCGCCTATAATTTTTTTCGGCAAAATCGCGAAAACTGGAAAATCTACTTTTTCGAACTCCTCCTTGGGGGTTTGTCCGATCAGGGCGAATTTTCGCAAATAAAGTTGGCTGATGGAGTTGAACTAAAGTTATCAAAAGAATTTTGTTCGCTCTAAATA